>JAOWBR010224373.1:0-17415 GCA_028571145.1 Dionaea muscipula
GTCTATTTGATAGCACATAAGTCAGAAGCATTGGATTGCTTTAAACGTTATGTGTCACTGGTTGAGAACCAACTAGATAAGAGCGTGAAAACGTTAAGAACCGATAGAGGTCGATAATATCTATCTCAACAGTTCAAGGAACTGTGTGATGAGAAGGGTATAGCTAGGCAGCTAACTATTCCTCATACTCCACAACAAAATGGAGTTGCAGAGAGAAGGAATAGAACTCTTATGGACATGGTTAGATCCATGATGGCGCAGGCAAACCTCCCCATCTCCTATTGGGGAGATGTGTTGCTGACTGCGGCGTATATCCTAAATCGGGTACCCTCTAAGTCAGTACCCTCCACTCCCTATGAACTCTGGACAGACAGGAAGCCTAGCCTGGACCACTTGTGAGCTTGGGGCTCTGCAGCTTATGTTCATATGGACTCTCATCATTATGGAAAATTAGGCCAAAGAGGGAAGAAGTGTGTCTTTATAAGATACCCCAAATCTTCCAAAGGCTATATTTTCATAGGAGAAGATGAAAGTGGGAGGATAACTGAGATTAAGTCTCGTAATGTCACTTTCATGGAAAGTGACTTTCCCAATTTGGGAGGTACTACTGAAGACTTCCGTTTTTATGAAATGAAAGTGTTGCATCTAGAAAATCCCAGAGACGGTCAGCACCTAAGACCTTCTAGAGGCAAACACCAAAGTCCTGGTCCGATCGGATGAGGCCGGCGGAGAGGATCCGGTCGGCTCGGGGGAAGAGTGTGAGGTGATCCTGAGGTGATCCCGATCCGCTCCAAAGAGGACCTCAGAGGGTATCCCAGGGTGTGACCCCAGGGAGACTGCTCTGTTGCCTAAGTCAGCACGTGCCTGAAAGGTCTAGTAGCTCCTGCGTGCTAGGAGAACCGGGGAATGCAAAGAGAGAGAGAGAGAGAGAGAGAGAGAGAGAGAGAGAGAGATCTAGAGGGGGTTAGACAAGATGGATCAGGATAGACAAGAGGGCGAGAGTCGCCGCGTGACATTTCATTGAGGAATTAGATCCTATGGAAAGCCAACCGCGCAGGAGCACGAGAGGTAAGGTCCCTCATCGATATTTTTACATAGAAGAAGAGGCTTTCCTGGTAGCACCTGACGAGATCAATTCAGAAGTTATGAGATAAGCTTTTATAGTTGAGACTGAACCTCAATCTTTTGAGGAGACAGTCTCAAGTCCAGCTTCAGATAAATGGCTAGAAGCCAGGAAAGAGGAGATGAAATCCATGTATGCAAATCAAGTCTGGGACTTGGTTAATGCACCACCAGGGCGGAAAATTGTTGGGAGCAAATGGATTCTCAAAATCAAACGTCTAGCGAATGGTTCCATAGAAAGGTATAAAGCACGTCTTGTAGCCAAGGGCTACACTCAGAGAGAAGGAGTAGACTATGAGGACACCTTCTCTCCGGTAGTGAGGTTCGCCTTAATTTGTCTCATTCTAGCTATAGTAGCTCAGTTAGACTTAGAGCTTCATTAGATGAATGTCAAGATTGCTTTCCTCAATGGTGATCTGGACGAGGAGATTTTTATGGATCAGCCTCGTGGATTTGTTGCTAAGGGCCAAGAGCGCAAAGTTTGTCGTCTCCGAAAGTTCATTTATGGACTAAAGCAAGCCTCGAGACAATAAAACTTGAAGTTTCACAAATCCATCTTGGAAGATGGATTTAGTATGCTCGAAGAAGACCATTGTGTATATATAAAGCAGTCTAGGACAGTTTTGTCATTCTGACCCTATACGTAGACGACATTCTAATAGTTGAAAATAGTGGGAGTTTGATAAAAGCTACTAAGGGTTGGCTATCGTCAAACTTTGAGATGAAAGGCATGGGAGAATCCAGTTATGTACTTGGAGTAAAAATTGTTAGAGATAGGTCCAAGCGAGTTCAGAAACGACTCAGATTGGATGTTGAGAGAGCATCTGAACTTAAGTCTGTATGGCGTCGTGAGAAATCGACATTCACTTTTCTTGATAGAGTATTCCGCCATGACATACGTTCCATACAACATGTGCTTTGTGACTTTGCAGGTTATAAGTATAGTCTATCGCAGAGAGAATTCCCTATATCCTTACTGTGTGAGACCTGCACATATTATTATGTCCTTAGTAATTTTCGACTATGTCATAATATGATGGATGAGTGTTACTTTGGGGTGTCTCCCATGGCTGGTAAGGATCCAGCCGACCGGACCATCACCAGGAAAGCAACTCGTTCAGATTAGAGTGATGATAGGACGGAAAAGGAAAGGTAGAGTTTAGGCCATACCATTGGGCTCGTGCTCATTAGTCATGACAGTTATACTAGTTAGGGAGTTAGTATAGCTATGAGCATTGGTAGCAGTTAGACAATGTTGTTTTTCTAGAGATAAAAAGACACTGATTCGGGTATGATGGCAGACCACCTGAGATATATGGATACTGATTTATTTTATTTATAGGGGTGATTCTTTATGCTAGTTCCTGGAGATTTAGTAGTAAAGCTCCCGCTTGCAGATATAAGTGATCCGCGGTCGCACGGTTCATTTGCCTATGAACACTTGATCTTTGATACATGATACTGTGTTTAGTCAGCCTTACATGGGCGAGTGGGAGATGTAGTAAATATTTTATGTATATTTACTTTCGGGCGTCCAAGTAGGCTGACTCGAATTAGATGAGTGGATCAAATTATAGTGGAGATATATTTGCTTTGGTTAGCAAGTAGTGGCGGCGTGAGATTTGCTGAAAGTCAAGCAAATCTCACTACTATTCATTTGCACGACAGAAGAAAAAAGAAGCAACGCTCTTCATTGTTGAAGAGCACGACAGAGAAAAACAAACGACAACCCACTATATATATCCCTAACAAATTGCTCATCATCTTCACGGATAAAAACACAGAGAAATCAAAGTGGTGAAATACGAGTGAGGCTCTTGAACCGTGGACAACAATCTGGCATCCTCATGATATCAGACTTCCTGTGGATTGAAGACAAAAAGGAAGAACAACTCGAAAGATACAGTGTACGCTTCTGCAGGGATATCTACATTTGTACTATAAATAGATAAATATACGGTATAGATCCAACACTTGCTATATACATCATTTGTCCTATTTCAAAGAAGGTTCGAAAAATATTTCATTAATATAAATATACCATTTAGCTAGCTAGGTTTAATGGTCATTTTATTAGGTGGATTTTATTTTATATATGAAAGTTAAGAGGGAATATATAATATGGTTATTTGATTAAGGTTTTATTTATTATCTGACTATTATTTAAGTATTCAAATTGTTTCACTATTTTCTTTATCAATTTTTATAAAAGTTCCAATTTTTGTTATTAACCGGCCTAATTGCTTATAAGACAATGACTAATCTATATGCTACAAAGTTTACTCATTTCTGCTATGTGTTTAGCATTAATATACGTTATTCCTAAGAAATTTTTAAAAGAAATTATAAAGGAAAAACGTGGTTATAACCTCTTAGATAAAAATATAGCACAAGTTAATTTCTCATTCAAAAAGTGGAAAATAAATCCCCCACGTAGTTTCTTTCCTATATATATCTAGAAAATAAATCCTTTTTTTTTCCATCTATTTTATTCAGGTCAGGGAATTCATATCCCTCCACCATAAAATCTAGAAATTTTGAGGTTTTACTCATCTTCATTCCATTAGCAAACACGGCAAAGGCATAAATTTTTTTTTAAAAAAATCACACATATATATATATTATTATATTATATAATAAATAACCAGCAAAGATCTTTTTCCTCCTCGTCTCCGCCAGTGGCCCTCTCTGTCTCCCTCCTCGGAGCCTTTATTTTCGATATTCTCGGAAAAGCCCACTTCCCCTATTTATTTCAACAGAAAAGAGGAAGATTTTGATATATTGATTGGGAAAAAAGCCAAATTTTTTTGTGCCCTCTTCTTCACTGTTCTGTTGTTGAATTTAGTGCCGCTGGGCGAGTAATTGCATCGGTTTGTTATGATCTTTTATAGTTTTATTGAGTATTCTTTCTTTCTTTTGGGAGATTGATTGTAGAACATCAACTGGGTTTTTCTTCTTCTTCATGGAGATCGATTTGGATTGTTAGATGATTTGTTTCAGTTTAATAATGATTGATTTGAATCTTTGATAGACAGCCTTCACTTAGTCTGTGTGATTTAAACACGAGGTGATCACTTCACATTCTGATTCTTTTTATGCTGGGTTTTGTTTTGAACTATGTTTGTGGGATCATGTGTCCTTTAAGAGCAGTACCAGAACAAACTAGTGGTCAATTGTTCACGGGCTTAGGAGTTCTGGGTTTTGTGGCACCTTGACGTGGTATTGCTAATTTGTGTGTTTGGTTAAATTTGTGTACTATAGCCTTGTTTTAATTGATTGGTATTGCCAATGCTCAAACGATTTCTTTGTAAATTTCTGGGTGATGCATTGCCCAAGTGACTTTCATCCTTATGTGGCCATCCTTATTGAGGTTTAGGGGTATGCTCCTTTGTAGTGGTTATGGGTGTTTAAAGTCGTAGAAGCAAGCTTAATCTGTTTCTCTCCCACCTGAATTGTGAGTTTCTGCTTGTTTAGCTTGGTGGTTCTTCATTCTTCTTGTAATCTTCCTGGTTGTCTTTGGAAGACAGTTCAACATTTCCATGAGAAGGAAGAATTGTGGGATTGGGAAAGAATGTTGTTGACTATGGCAATTGGATCAGTCTTTTATGTAGCAAATGCATTTAGTCAATAAGGAGGATTGAGTACGATAGTGGTCTTGGGAAAGTTTCATGTTGTGAAGACTAAATGACGGAACGTAGTCTTTTGTTAAGAATGATGATTCAGTTTTGGACTGGTGGGCGGTGGCAATTGCTAAAAGCAAGTTCTTATGAAATTAGGTGCTATTCAATTAAGTAGGTGAGAGCCCTGGCTTTGGTGATGGTGGAGGGTGAGGGTAGATTAATACGCAAAACTCAAGCAACTGTGGACTGGTTTAAGTTTTGTTTTATATTCGGGGAATATGTTCTCTGAGATTTGAGGTCATAAGAAGCATAATGCAGTGCAGGTATAGCAATTTTTTTATGCTGTCTCTTTGCAAGATCTCAAATTATTTACTTGTCAGAGTGTAGGCAGTTCATTGATTGATGGAAATCATGCATTGCATTGCCTTCTTTCTACTTGTTGGATGTTGTACCATGGGACTGAAGCAGGTCAAAAGTTAATTAATAAGAATAGATGTTCCTCTCAGCTGTTTCCTATTACTGGTGCAAACCTGCTCCCTAATAGTCTTGGAGTTTCCTATGTAAAAGGTTATAGAAATCTGGCCTTTCACTACTAGGATATGAGCTTTGGGTTTTGGTTGCTGATTTAAGTCTTGTGAGGGTGAAAATGTTGTCGCAGTTGCTTGCATAATTGTACATAATTTTGTTTCTGATGCTTTCTCTAATACGTATGGATTTCTTGCTGCCTTGACCAGCACCATTCTGTACCCTTTTTTTTTTTTGGCCAATTATGTAGTTGGGATGATTTGCCTGTTAGTACAAGGAAATAGAACAGTCTTTATGTTGTTGTAAGTAGATTATTTGAGTTGTGATGATTCTCGGCTACTCTAGTCACCCTCCGCATCCTACGCTCATTTTTTTTTCTATAATTTCATAGTGTAACTCATAAGTTTAACCACTCGATTATTAGTACACTCCTGCATATCCCCTTTATTCTTATAGAAAGGTACAATTGTACTTTTTCGCCAAACGTCTGGCATCCTTCCTACCAAGACCCTATTAAACAACTTACACAACCGCATCACTCCAACATGACCTAAAGTCCTCTAAACTTCAATTGACACTCCATCTGGACCGACTACCTTCTTACAACTCATAGTTTTCATCACACTCTGTACTCCCGACATTTGAATGCGTCGAACATACGTCAGGGTGTTGACCCTTTCTGTATTGTCGACTGACTCGACTCACGGCTCATTCAACTCAGTTTTTCCTTTATTAAAAAGCTTTTGAAAGTAGTTGTCCCATCTTTTTCGAATTGCCACCTCATGTGTCAACTGTCAAGACTAAGTTGTCTTTTTCTCTAATACAATTAACATTGTCCAAATCGCTACACCGTTGATCCCATGCACGCGCTAATCGGTACACGTCCTTCTCTCCCTCCCCTGTGTCCAACCTCGCATAGAATCCTTCATGGACATTTAATTTCACAACACCCACTACTGCATGGGCCTTATATTCTGCACGGTCTATCTTCATCTTGCTCGACTACCATGTTTTAAATTTCTCTTTCTTCAACTTTATAGCAATTTGAACCTCATTCCACTATCACCATCCCTCCTTAGAGCCAACGCCCCCACCTCGAGATTCACCAAGAATTTCCTTAACTACCTTCTCTATACAGTCCGCCATACGGTCCCAACTCAAGTTAACATCCTCTCCATCATCAATGTCCCATACTTCTGCCTCCAACATCTTCTTTCGGAAATCCAAAATTTTATCTCCTTTTAACTGCCACCACCGGATCCTCCTGCTCTTACTCGTAGTTTTCTGTTTCTTCCATGTCTCGAAACTCACATCCAACACCAAGAGTCGGTGTTGTGTGGCCACACATTTTCTCGGTAAAACCTTACAATGTTTGCACCCCACTCTATCCACATTCCTCGTTAGAAAGAAGTCTATCTGACTAGCGTTGCTGCTACTTTTAAAAGTGATGAGGTGCTCCTCTCTCTTCTTGAAGCACGTGTTAAGCAACACTAAGTAAAAGGCTAGTGCAAACTCTAAAATCGTCTCCCCGCCTCATTCCTACTCCCAAACATATACCCTCTGTGAATCCTATCAAAGCCTCCACACTCCTTCCCAACGTGCCCATTCAGGTCACTGCTCAGGAAAATCTTTTCTTGCAACCCAATATCCCAAACCACATCATCTAAATCCTCCCAAAATTGATTTTTCTCCACCTCAGGGAGGCCTACTTACGGCGCATATACACTCAACACATTCACAATGTCTCTTCCCAACACAAACTTAAGCTTTAGAATTGATACTTGCTCTTGATTAAAAATGAATGTATTCATGATAGAGTGTTGTTGAGGTATATTTCCCATGAAATGGTTCGTTAAAGTTACTCTCCACTTTGTTGCTTATTCAATGTGAACTTCTACTTTATGTACGGTAATTTTTTTATTGGAGCACGATGAATAGCAATGACAATAAAATTGCTAAAAAAACTCTTATATTATGTGCAGAGGTCCTGAAATTAATCCTGCTTTCAGTGTGAAGCACCAATTTCAGTTTCTAGTTAATGTGATGGGCTCGATGATGTTTATAGCTCTTGATGCAGCTTCACCTTAAGTTTTTGTTATATATTTTGATCAGGAATATATTAATGGGCAAGGGTGCTCCTGATTCTGCATCTCCTCGTAGGAAACCGGGTCTTTTGAAGGATCAAGTTCAGTTGGTCAAAAGAAAGGATTCAGATCGTTATGAGATGGTTCCTCTTCATGAACCTTTGTCATTTGAGAAGGGTTTCTTCATAGTGATTCGTGCATGCCAAATGCTGGCTCAAAAGAATGATGGAATAATCCTGGTAGGGCTAGCAGGTCCATCTGGAGCTGGGAAAACAGTTTTTACCGAGAAAATACTCAGTTTCATGCCCAGCATTGCGCTTTTATCAATGGACAATTACAATGATTCCAGCCGCATTGTTGATGGCAACTTTGACGGTGATACTTTCTTCTGTTTTCTTATCTAAATCTGTCAACATTCACTCTTTTTTTAGTTTATTTGAAGAAGAAACATAAAAAGAAACAATCATAAATCTGTCTGTATTTACCAATTGAGATATGCACTGGAAATTTCTTTTGTCATTTTGTTGAAACTCGGTTGATTAGAATAACCAGTGTTTTGCACCTATGGGTGTGCTTTTGCCAATATAATATTATTGTGTTGGATTTCAGTCTTTCCCAATTGAAATAGGTAGTCTGAAAAATTTGCAACTTCACAGCACATTGAGGGTCCTGCTAAAAGGGAACTGACTAAATAGATGCAGAGTCCCGAGGAACACGAAAATGATCTGCAACTCTAGGGGCTTCAGTAATATTTGAGCTACCAGTTCTGCTTTATTAATGAAATTGGCTGCCGAAATAAATCAATGATAAGGCTCGGAGGAAACCAAGAGTATGCTCGATGGGTGAAAATGGCCTTTGTGTATTGGGGGTTAGTCTTTCCTGTAAACCTATTGTGACCGACACTCACGTACTATAGCATTAGATTTTCAGCAATCCATGTTTGGATATGGACCATATGGTACCTTAGCTATGGCGTGAAGCCTTGAACTTCACGTCGTTCTGATTTTTCTGCTTATTTTCCATGGAACAGATCCACGCATAACCGACTATGAAACCTTGCTTCAAAATATCAGTGACTTGAAGGCTGGAAAGCAAATTGAAGTTCCCATCTACGATTTCAAGTCGAGTTCCAGAACAGGATACAGGTGCACTTCCCTCCTAATTAAACATTGTGAAATTTTCAAGTTTGTATTAACCATCTGGTTCTCAAGCTTGGTCGTTTATATGTCTGAGTCCATAACTAACACTATTCCTCTTTGGCAATTTACTAAATATGAAGGTACTGCATAAAGTGATTGCTTGAAATGTAATTATCTTCCAGCTACATCACAAACTATTGTGTCTTAGTCTGATTTACATCTTGGGAAACAGATGAAGGAAATAACAATTTACATTTTCCATGGTTGTTCCCCTGGTGTAGTTTGAGGTTCTTTACTTAGGGGATGGGACAGTCCTGTTTTGCATAGTTGGCAATGAAATCTTCACTTCGCTTCTTGGAAGAGACTAATAGAT
Source organism: Dionaea muscipula (assembly GCA_028571145.1). Lineage (NCBI taxonomy): Eukaryota > Viridiplantae > Streptophyta > Magnoliopsida > Caryophyllales > Droseraceae > Dionaea > Dionaea muscipula. The sequence continues at coordinate 8,864 of JAOWBR010224373.1, forward strand.
TGAAATTCATGGAATACTTTCCCGAAGTACATGAAAGGGAGATGTTTTCTTAGTAATTTGTTCAGTTTAAATTTAGTGATTGCTCAGTAAATTTCTATCGTCTGCATGTAGCCATCCAGCTCTTGGTTAGTGATTTGCTTGCCTTCTATCTGCCATTCATCTTCTTCATCCTCCAGAAAACATGCAACCATCTTGGTGTTAAAGACTTATATGAGTATGTAATGCTGACAGGACACTTGAAGTACCAAGTTCTCGCATTGTAATAGTTGAGGGCATATATGCCTTGAGTGAAAAACTAAGGCCTCTATTGGATCTTCGAGTATCTGTAACCGGTGGAGTCCACTTTGATCTTGTCAAAAGAGTGTTGCGGGATATACAACGTGCTGGCCAAGAACCAGAAGAAATAATTCATCAAATATCTGAAACGGTTATTCCACTTTGCCGTGTACAATGTATTTATGGTGAGTCATCTCCAATGATGCAGTTTTATGTGGGGTTCTTATCTACATTCTTGCCCACAGGTATATCCAATGTACAAGGCCTTCATTGAGCCAGATCTGCAAACTGCACATATAAAGATTGTGAACAAGTTCAACCCATTTACTGGATTTCAGAACCCGACTTATATTTTAAAGGTAATTATTTCACTATTATAGACACTATCTTGAGTGCCATGACAGCCAATATCTGAATAATTGGTCCATTATTCTCAGTATAAATACCAACGTTTATATTTTCTAGTCATCAAGGACCTTAGAGCCAAGTCAGATAAGAGCCGTTATCTCCGAGGGCCATAAAGAAGCAGTGGAGCAGACGTATGACATATATCTTCTTCCTCCCGGTGAAGATCCGGAATCCTGCCAATCTTACCTGAGAATGCGAAACAGAGATGGAAAATATAATCTTATGTTTGAGGTCTGCCCTTGAGATTTGAATAATTCTTGCTTGGTCTTATATTATATGGTGATTACTTCATAGATGTTGTTTGCTGCATGTGTTGTCTATATAATCAATTTCTTGTGAAGAATTTGTCTGGAAGTCCTTTTATTTGTACTATATGTTTGAATTGGCCATGTGTTACAAGTCATCTGTTAAGAGATGAGAATTGAAGCATCAATTATGAAAATCTTTGAACTGCTATATGCCTTGCATGAACTATACGCCTAACCGTTCACGGTTATTAAGTTGATAATTGGGGATCTTGTATAGTAGGATTTGATTATGAAAATATCTCAATGTCATCTTCTATGGACTTTCATAATGATAAAAAGTTCGTACTAGCCAACTCTTCCCCATCCTCTTGTCCACCGCACTCTTAGGGAGTTTACTAATTAAAAATAGCAATTTATCAATTTTTTGTGGATGCCACAAAATATCTCTCTACTATGGATTATGTGCTCTTCTCTTCTCCTATTAATCTGACTTGTGGAATATAATACAGGAATGTGTTACCGATATTCCGTTCATTATATCTCCAAGAATTACCTTTGAAGTTAGTGTGCGGCTTCTTGGTGGACTGATGGCTCTAGGGTACACAATAGCTGCTATTCTAAAGCAGAACAGCCATGTCTTCTCAGATGATAAGGTGACCATAAAGATTGACTGGCTAGAACAGCTAAATCGTCAATATATTCAGGTACAAGCGTGTTCTGTGTATTCAATCTTCTCTCTGCTGCGGTATCTGATATCTCTACCTTGTCTATTAACAAGTTGTTGCATGCATGGTCATTGTTTCTCTGAAAAGGTGCAAGGGAAGGATCGAGTGTTTGTACAGTATGTTGCTGAACAACTAGGATTGCAAGGCTCGTACATCCCACACACGTACATTGAACAGATTCAACTAGAAAAGCTTGTGAACGAAGTTATGGTATGGAATAATATCGTATATCCAACTGCATGCTTGTTTATGATGTCTGCAGAATGTATACTATCCCCAGTGATATAATAATTAAGCTTGGGTTTGAATTTTGATCATGTCATGCTACAGACACTACCCGAAGATTTGAAGACAAAGCTCAGCCTAGATGAGGACATGGTTTCCAGCCCAAGAGATCTGCTTTCACGAGCCTCTGCAGATCGGGTTGCCTGGAGAAATAAGAACCTGAAAAGGTGCGTGCGGTATGCTTTTACTGTAACTACTGATGCATGGTTTCATCTCATGTTTTTCCTTTGCTTTAAATATATATATGCTGATGGCCTTCTGAGGGAGGAAAGTGTATTTCTGCCACCCACCAATAATGACCATCCCTCTCCCCAAACCCAAAAAAAGGAACCTCAAACACACGCGCGCGCGCACAAACAAAGCTTATGAATGACATCAGACTCAATGCTTTAAACCAGGTCTCTCTAATAGAATAGAATTCTCAACATGATGGTCTGTCTTATTATGCCATTAAGACCTTAATAACTTTTTAACTATGTCATAACGTGATGAGTGAGTGTTGCTACTTTGGGGTGCTTCCTAGGGTAGTAAGGATCTAGTCGAACGGACCATCACCAGGAAAGCAGCTCTTTCAGATTGGAGTGACATGAGGACGGAAAAGAAAAAGTAGTGTCTAGGTCATATCTTTGGACTCGTGCTCACTAGTCTAGACAGTTATATTAGCTTGAGAGCTGGGATAACTATGAGCAATTGAGCATTGATAGCAAAGTAGACAGTGTAGTTCTTCTAAGGATAAGAAGACACTGATCTTGGTATGATGACAGAGCATCCAGGGTATTCCATCATGGCACTGCGATTATATCTAAAAGGCATATCAAGAGAAGTGACTAAGGGAGTTTCACATTGTGGCACTTTTTGCAAGTGTGCCTTGCTAATGGACAATCTGCAGTAGTTGATCACAAGTTGAATAGTAATCTTTCAAAAGCAATGGTGTGAGGATGGGATTGGAGAATCTGGCAGTTCTACTCCAGCTGCTGTTTTGACAAAAAAAGCTAAATTGGAGAGCTAAGATTAAGTAATTTTGCATGTTTCATTGTGCTTGTTTGTTTGCAACTCCTTTTCCTGTTCCTAGTGAAGTGAGACGCCCCAGAAGCTATGAAAATTTTAAATTAATGAATGCTCCCTCCCCCCTTGATTCTTGCTTTGCTTGCTTGTCCAGTGGTATGTCACGGTCATACTCAAACCGAAGAGACAAGAATTATCCTAAGCTTACTGCCATTGATGTAAGCGGTGGTCATAGATACAATGACAGAACATCCGAGTCAGCAGCGACTATGTCAGACCAGGTATACATACGATTATGATTGATTGATTGCTAGTGTTGTTGTTTTCGGGGGCTTGTAACTTTTCTCTCTCTCTCTCTCTCTCTCTTAGGGGGTTGCTTCCCAACTGTCGGAGCAAATATCAACACTCAATGATAGGATGGATGAATTTTCGTCGAGGATTGAAGAGCTGAGCTCCAAGTTATTTGTCAAGAAACTTTCTCCCAGCCAACAAAACTTGGTGGTTGAAGCAGCATCATGCAATGGCTCTGCTCCTCCCACTTCTTATTTTCTGCCTAACTCCTCCTCATCCTCCCAGTTGGCAAAGGAGTCTCCATTGATGGAAGAGGTAAATATATTAGACTACTGCTTCTGCTAATTTGTGCCATGATATGCCATCTTGATTTTGATTGATTACCCTTCTTCATCTTGGTCGTCGTCTTCTTCTTTCATCTATATATCTAGATGGTAAGTATCGGTCGTGGACAGCGCCAAATTATCCATCAACTGGACAATCTTAGCAGTTTCCTTAGAGAGAATCTAGTAGGGGAGAGAGCTCGGCAAGCCAGTAGGGGGGACAGGAAGATCAGCTTAGTGGAACTGGAAGATATCGAACCAACCAAGTTTCCTCTAGTATTGACAGTGGCGCTCGGTGCTCTCGGGGTCATCCTGTACAAGACTTATTTGACTCACAAGTGTATGCTCTGATGATCTGAGCGAGCAAATCCATCTATTGTAAGCTTCTTTTCGTTGTACATTTTTCTTCTTCTTCTTCTATCAATTTACCCCCTTCTACTCGGGAAAAAGACAGTGGTTTGAGATTCTGAGAGGAGGCCATTAAGGGCCCTCAAGGTTCTCTGAGGTTTTTTCAGTTGAAAGAAGGGTTGGAGGTCACCGAATTTTGTTAGCTAGTTTGCTGGCTTAATATCAAAGATCGACTTTCTTATAACTTCTCATCATCATATTTTAGATCCGGCCAAGGTTCGGAACCGGGACAGGGAACCGGCGGTTTTGAACCAAGGTTTCTGTAGACTTGAGCTGTATATCTTTTATTTTTTAATAAGGGTTATTTTAGTTTTTTATATGTTTCGTTATAAATATGTAAACTCGAAAGACTGTTTGTGAGATTCAAGTGGAATAGTTTTTTACATGGTATCAAAACGTGAATCGAAACCCTAGCTGTCGCGATGGCCGAAGATGGAGACCCGACTATTGGTGACGGCGGTGCAGTGCCCGACAGCGGCGGTGGTGTCGCATCCGGTGGCAGTGGCGAGTCATCCACTGTCAAGCAGCATGTGATCGTTCATCAGGACACTTCGGTGTGGTGTTTTGGATGAGACTAATTATCTCCTCTAGGCACTAGTGATGGAGATGCGTATTTCCGCTCGGAGCAAGCTTGGCTATCTGACCGGTACTATTGCGCAGCCCTCGGTTGGCGATCCGTGGTTGGAGACGTGGACCTCGGAAAATAGTCGAGTCAAGAGTTGGCTCATTGATTTGATGTCTCCGACTCTAATGCAACGTTTCATCCGTCTTCCCACTGCAAAGATGATTTGGGATGCAACGTTTCATCTGTCTTCCCACTACAACGTTCCCGGTTCCACGGTTTTCGGTTTATAATTTCAGTTCTTTAATTTATAGAATCGGGAACCGACGGTTCTAACCGGTTACAACTGTTGGTTCTAACCGGCGGTTCTAATCGGCTAAAACCGTCGGTTAGAATCGACGGTTCCTATTTTTTATTTGGTTGTCATTTATCTGTTCTCAAAACTTACAATATGTTAGGATTAATTATTATAAGTAAAAGAAATTATGGTCTGAAGTTATAGCCATTAATGATCATTGTGTGATAAGTAATTTGTGAAAACCTCATAAACTTGCTATGGGAAAAAAATAAAAAGAGTTATATTACACTACATATAATATAAGAAAAGTATGTAAATAAATATAACATAAATTTTTAATCATTAATTTTGAAATCTAACATTATTTCTTTAAAATAAATTGGTTTTTATTAGTTGATTGTTTATTGTGTTAATTAAATAAGTAAATACGAGGCTAATTAATGTTTATATACTCAAAATTATAATTTTAGGTGATAATTCAGTTTTTTAAAATTATTTCTATAAAATTATATTAAGAACCGTTTTAAAACTTTGAAACCGGAGGTTCAAAACCGTAACCGGCGATTTTAGAACTGTGCGGAACCGTATGGTCGAAGGTTACGGTTCTGGTTCTCCTATTTGATAGAAACGTAACCGACGAACCGTAACCGACGGTTTCGGGACCGTGGTCAGACCTAATCATATTTGATCATATCCTACCAGTTGAGTCAATCATACGTGTTCACATTTCCTAATCAATATAGTGTAGGGTATTATCAAGATCATTTCTAATCACTTCAACTCAAGTCTTTTTCGTATGGTCGTCCTTTAGTTTCTCAGCCTTTTACTACAATCAACTTTCATCTCTTAATAGGCACACCCGTTGATTTTCGCCACAACATAAAAGCCTCTTCCTCATTAATTGTTGGTGTCATCCTGATCTGGTTTCGGATATAACTTACATTAAACTCAATTTGACCAGTGAAAAAATTGTTAAGGAAGTTCATCATGCTTCCTCGATCTCTGACTAAATTGGTGAGCTTCTTTATGAAGGAATTGACAGCAGAATTGTTTGGCCTTACAAGTATACCAGACTACATTCAAAAATCCAATAACAACTTTATTGAATTACATTCAAAGACCCGACAAAAATCTTATCTGACCATATTCAAAGATCCAACAAAAGATCATACCGGACCTTTCAAGCTCGGACCATTGTTTTATGTTTTTTTATCATATTTTATACGTTACAAGTTAATGTTAGATACTATTGGAGTCGAGCACAAGTGGACTAATCAATGGTTGTTGGCTCGGACGATTGTTGGACCATTTCACAAATATTTGTACACATTTTTAACAAAAAAAGGAGATTAACTCTGTAATCACTTAAAAAAACAAAGTTTTACTTGGATGTGACTGAAAAAGAAATGTCCGCAGAGTGCATTGTGATCACAATATCAAAAGAATGACATGGCCTATAAGATCAAGGCCAGAGAAACAGGCATTATTCAAAGTTCAAACGACGTACTTGCAGGATAAGCAGACCTGCGGACTCCATAGCAGAAAAGTTGAATTAATTAGCAATAAATCCTAATCCTTTTCGTGGACCTCCTCTAACCAGAAACACTTGAGAGTTGATCTGGGAGAATCAAAGTTAGCAGTCTTGCAGAACTTCTGGTAAACTACAGAACCACCAGCACCAACATCTTCAATGCTGCCCTCTTCACGAGAGTAACCAGCCACATCAAGTAGACAGTGTGGCTCCAGAATTTCAGCAGCAGTGTGAGCATGGACAGCGACACTGAACTCACTTGGTTGGAAACATGCAAGGACCCTTGCCACCAGCACATCTAAATACACTTCTTTCAGATCATAACCCACCGCTTCAAAGCTCGCATAGCTGAAACCATCCTCCGGAGTAACGTGGATGGTAGAGATGGCAGCTCCTTCGACAGAGTTCATCGAATAACCACAAGGATCAAACTCAAAATCACAGATCTCCGAGTTAGGTAGGATATTCCTAATGCCAGAATTGTAGGTCATTGCAGCAGCAGAAGAAGAAGAAGAAGAAGAAGCTGATTGGGATTTGTAAAAGACAGCGGCTCTATCCCGATTCAATCCAGTCATGCACATTTCAACGGTGTAATTAGCAGAATCTTTGCACATTGCAGGTTCAGCGGATGCAATGTACACGTGCCATTTATCAGATTTTCCCGAGCTGCCCATCACAAAAGCCTTGCTGCCGCCACCAAGTTTGCCAAAGTAGTCATCTAGGACGGCAACTTCTTGACAAAAGTCCCGATGAGGGTATGGTTGGGCTCCAGGGAAAATGAAACTCCCACGAGTGTATTTGACATATTTGACACCAAGGGAAAGAGTAGCAGCCAACCTCAGAATTGGTGGGATGGCAAGAAGCAATTTCGTCGTCCCACAGGTCTTGATTATGAGCTTATAAGGGTAGACAAAAAGGCTGGACTCTGATAGAACATATGAGTCAACATCCTCACTGGAGAGGGAATCAACGATGGTGCACGCAGCAGGGCCAAGAATTTCATCCAATTGGGCCTTTGTTAGAGCCCGAAGACCCTTGTCTTCAGGATCAATGAAAATGCTTGGTTCATAAAATAATATCTCTAGCCGTTTCTCGTACCCTTCAAATCCAATTGCAGAGACTTCAATTCCAACTTCAGAGACTGTCATGGCTATATCGTGTTGATGAGATGAGACTAACTACTAGGTCGCAAAGAGGGAGAGGAGAGGGAAGGTAGACGGGAGGAGGAATGCAAAACTGAAGAAAAACTAAAACCAAAGGAGAAAAAATTTGCACAAGATAACTAACAGACCACCAGAAGTGGTCTAGGTATCAGGATGGCTTAGAGATATCAGGATGGCTTGCGAGAGCACTGCACAAAGGGGGGGAAAAAAAACAATAGCATAACAAAGATCAGCAACCTTCCCAAACAACTATTATAGGAAAAAACCTTCCGTGGACTTACGTTGGAGTATGCAGCAGATCGGAACTTCTTGACTCCACCGTTTGGTCGAACGTCTTCAATGCTGTAGCCGAGGGGAGCTTCGTAGAATAAGGATTTACTGCTACTTGACTTCTTCTCACCCCCTTTAGATTCCATTAGTTCATCCAATAGACCTGTTAAACAAAAAGAACAAGACAACACAAGGTTTCAGAATGGAGGAAAACATACACAAACTCAAACCACATACTTATTAGAGTATTGGCGTGCAATCAAGAGGGCCTTGAGTTTCCTAAATACATTGATGTGTTGTTGGAGGCGATGTTTCGAATTGCATTATTCATTTTTGGCATCTCAGGAACCACAAAGTTGCAAAATGCATATATCAGAATCTAATATAACAAATAAAATGAAACATATGCTTCAGCACATGGCATCCAATATTTGAAGAAACAGAGGCAATAATTTTCATGGATACAGGCAAAATAAAGTGAAACAAAAACAAAAAAAACAGCTTCAGGAAGAGAAGCTCCTTCAATCAATCAATCAATCATCCTAAAGAGACCCATTGACCCAATTTTTTCAGAACCAAAAAGCCAAAACCACAAGCAAACAGTATATACAATCACATTCACATAGACCCGGCGAAGGTTCGGAACCGGAACCAGGAACCGACGGTTTTGAACCGCGGTCAACGGCTCCACAGTTTCCGGTTCCCGGCTCCACAGTTTCCGGTTCCCGGCTCCACAGTTTCCGGTTCCCGGCTCCACAG
>JAOWBR010224484.1:0-17412 GCA_028571145.1 Dionaea muscipula
ATGGAGAATTTTTCAGGACGGGTTTGGTCGGGTTTTCCCGGGATTGACCGGGGTTGACCGAGTTTGACCAAGTTTGACCAGATTTTACCGGATTTGACCGAGAGTCCGAGTTTGATCGGTTTAGGCCGTACGATCCAATCTCGGACTATTTGGCCACGTGTTTCGAGAAAAATTTTCCCCGATATCAGATATCAAACAACACAAAATGATGGGATGATGACATTATGGTTCTATTATTAAATCGATATGTCCCGCTAATCAATAAGTTTAAATTTATAAAACATTTTTGTTTACTGTCAAATGTGAGCCACACTTTCTGGCAAAGTGAATTAAATGGCAACGGTGCACTCATTGAATTGAAGTCGGATCCACCTCCCTTACCCTAATAAATTCGATTGGTATGGACAACGATTTTATGATTGAACCGGCGTCTAACAAATTTCATGGCAGCAAATGCAAACTTCTTGTGTGTCGTGTGTCCAATAGAAGAAAAAGAAAATGCCAACCGGAACTCAACCTTGTCCCGAGCTCGACCTCCCATTGTGGACCCGATTGAAGATCGCCGTATTTCATTCCCTGACCGATTCCGACCTCCGATCAGACGGCACCATCAACCGCAGCCGTAGCAATCTTCTCCACCGCCGGATTCCGCCCAGTTCCACCCCGAAGAAAGGCGTCAGATCTCACGACGTTGTCGTCGACGCTTCTCGTAACCTGTCCTTCCGTCTCTACATCCCGACCTCGAGGAGGACTACCTCATCCGCCTCTTCTCTCCCCGTCATCGTCTACTTCCACGGCGGCGGATTCTGCTTCTGGAGCGCTGCCTATTTCCCCTACGATTCCCTCTGCCGCCGCTTCGCTCGTAAGTTCGACGCCGTCGTCGTTTCCGTCGACTACCGCCTCGCTCCGGAGCACAAATTCCCCTCCCAGTTCGACGACGGATTCGTGGTCTTGAAATTCATCGACGAGAATCGGAAGAGCATCGAGTCATGGCCGGAGAATGCCGACGTCGGCAGGTGCTTCCTCGCCGGGGACAGCGCCGGAGGGAACCTCGCTCACAATTTGGCGGTCAGAGTATGCCAAGAGCACCTGGGAGAGGCGAAGCTCGGTGATGTGAAGCTGACCGGGTTGGTCCTGCTCCAGCCTTTCTTCGGAGGGGTGGATCGGGTCGAGTCGGAGATCCGTATCAAGGAGGCTCCGATTCTATCGGTGGCCAAGGCCGATGCGTTCTGGACGGCTTTTCTACCGGATGGAGTGGACAGGGACCATTGGGCCGTGAACGTGTCCGGCCCAGATGCAGTCGACCTTTCGGGTTTGGACTTCCCGCCTGTAATCATGTTCGTGGGCGGGTTTGACCCGTTGAGAGATTGGCAGTTGAGGTACCATGATTGGCTTAAAGGGTCGGGTCACACCGTCTCCTTGGTGGATATCCCCACCGTGTTTCATGGTTTTTATGGGTTCCCTGAAATGCCCGAATGTTCGAAGGTGGTTATGGAGATCAAGGATTTCATCGACAAGCATGCACCAAATGCCGCCCAATAATAATAATAATAATAATTTATCGTATCTTTTGTCATTTCAACGTCTGATTTGGAGATTGCTTGTGTAATAAGTATTTTATCTATATTTACTTTTGGACGTTCAAGTAAGCTGATCCGAATTAGATGAATGAATCAGATTATAATGGAGATATATCTGTTTTGATTAGCAAGTCGTAACAGCGTGAGATTTGCTAAAAGTCAAGCAAATCTCACTACTATTCATGTGCACGACAAAAGAAAAGAGAAACCATGCCTCTTCACTGTTGAAGAGCACGACAGAGAAAAACAAAGGACAACGAGCTATATATATCCCTGTGAATTGTTCATCGTCTCCACCGAATATACAGAAAACACACACACAAAATGCCAAGGAGAAGACATTTGAGCTATGGACATCCAACCGGAGTCTTTGTGATTCCGGATTCCTGTGGATTGAAGGCTAAGAGCCCAAAGACAACGGTGTATGCTTCCATAGGTATATTTATATTTGTAGTGTAAATTGATATATACGCTGTATATCGATCTAACAACTTGTGCTCTCGAAAACCTAAGGATTTCACCAAATAATCCACATTAACGTTGAATTTTTAATCATTTATGAAATCGGCTATAACAACTGTTATAGCTTGAAAATAAGCCAAAAACATCAATTGGCTCGAGAATCAACTCCGGACGATCGAGACAAGGTAGATCAGTTCAACGAGATAAGTCAATGCTGAATCGGTTTTACAGATGAAGAAATCAACTCGTGGACCTAGAAAGATGATCAAATCACCTCAGAGGCCGAAAAGCCCGAGGTGTGAGCCCAGGACGTCCGCTCCGATGCCTAAGTTAGCAGGTGAAAGCAAAACGAGAATCAAGCTTAAGTCGGGAAAAAGAGAGACAAAATAAAAGGGGGAAATCCTTATTTATAGAGGAGGAAGTTGTATATTTACGGTTATACCATTGGAATCTTCGAGGAATCCGTGCGACCTGATTGGAGCTCCGATTAACGAACAGTCAGTGGGTGTGTTCTTATGGCGAGGCAGAGAATCTTCTCATAAAGTTTGTGGTGCCTACCCCGGGATTGACCGGGTTGACCCGGGAGGGCCGTGCGAAGCGACGGAGGGCCGTGCGGAGCAGCGGAGGAGGAGCAGAGGGCTGTGCGCAGCGGCGGAGGGCTGATCACCCGAGCTGATCAAGCCCAAGTCAGCTGGGCTGAAAATCCCAAGGGGTTGGCCGCGCGCTGATCACCCGAGCTGATTCTGGCGGATCTATCCGGTTCCGATCCAAGCGTTAATGTATGGCGAACCCGATTGAGTCTCTTGTAGCTTTGTCCTTTTATCCATCGGGAATTTCTTCAATAGTGATGACTATTTGTTTTAGGCTCACTATGTACCGATACAAATTTTTTCTTATGAAACCTGTCACAGAACGATACGTGATCATTTTCAGGTCGGATTAGGCCTTAGATGGGAGTATGAATAACGTGAGGGAGCAGGGTAGTGATGATAATTGTGTTTGTTCTGTGCTTGTATATAGGTCGTGGCAACTCTAGTTTCGACTGGAGAAGATGAATGATGATTTTTGTAAATAATTTTTTTACAATAATTTTTGATATTAATAATGTTTTATAGATTTTAAAATGTTTTCCCTAAATATACCATGAGTATGCCCCAAGTGTAATTGTAATTTTGATGTATAATAAATCAAAGTATTATTCAAAAAATACTATTCTATTGAATAATTATTTCAATATATTTAGAGTTATTTATGAAATTTTTGGATAGCCCTAAATGGCATAATACGCGCACGACTCCGTCATGGCCCATGCCGTCGGCCTTATTCTTAAAAAATCAGATACGGCAAAGCATGTGTCTTCGATAGGAGCACGACACAAGTACGACATAAGTATATCTTTCTCTGAGTGGGTGTTCGTAGATGATTATTTAATTCGGTAGGAGGTCAATTTAATTGGATTGCTCCGAATTATTTTGATGCACTTTACACTCCTCTCCTTTTATTGATGTAACTTTCTCATTTATATCAATAAAATTCTTTTTACTGATAAAAAAAAAAAAAAAGTACGACACAACAACAACAATAATGTCACTTTTCATTGGGTGAGATCGGCCACATATATTCGTAGGATACATATACATAGAATCCAATAATTTTAGTACGTTAACTATCGATTACTTAATAAGCGCTGCCCAAAATTAATAATATTAGGTTTGGGATATATACAATATAAGTATGACACGTGTTGACAGGGCTCTTTTGGACGCGAAGGACGAGGAGCGAATTAATTGCTCTGAGCCCTTCGACTCCTTCGCCCTTATTGGGCGTAGGGCGGATGCTCGTGCTCTGTGTCGACTTATCACCCGACCTTGAGCGTGTTGATGGTAGTGATGCGAGCAAAGTCAGGTGGGTCGTAGGTGACGGTTGCATGGCAATGAGCCATGTTCTCTCATGTGACCCATGTTTTGAGGACGTGGTTATAAGTTATACTACGTGGGCTGGACATACAATTTCCTCTTGTAACTAATCCTTTTAGGCATTAAATTTAAATCAAGGCCTTGTAATTAGGCTGATCACGGTTTCGGAATCGCCGGTTACGGTTCCATAACCGCTAGTTACGATTCCATCAAATGGGAGAATCGGAAACGTAACTTTGGACCATACGGTTCCGCATGGTTCTAGAACCGCCGGTTACGGTTTTGATTATGGTTTTGAACCTAAAACAGTTCTTAATAAAATTTTATAAAAATAATTTTAAAAAATTAGAGTATGACCTAAAATTATAATTTTACGTATATACACATTAATTAACCTCACTTATTTAATTAACATAATAAACAATCAATTAATAAAAACAAATTTATTTTTAAAAAATGTTTGATTTCAAAATTAATGATTAAAAAATTATAATATATTTATTTACATACCTTCCTTATATTATATATAATATAATATAACTCTTTTCATTTTTTTTACAACAGTTTTGTACGATTCTCACAAATTAATTGTCACACATTGATCCTCAATGAGTATAACTTCAGACCATAATTTCTTTTGCCTATAATAATCAATCATAACAAGTTTTGACAACCGATAAATGACAATCGAGCCTGACCACGGTTTCCCGTTTCGGTTCTGAATCTTAGCCAGGTCTTCTTATAATCGACAATCAATCATCAGGCAGGGAAATTTTTATCTTCTTTATCCTAGTTTATCGGTAGATCTTAGTTCAGTTTTAAATACTAATCTAACCCAGTTCGGTTATTCGACATAATGCTGAATCACTAATCCGGAATCTGATTCCGGCGATCGTTGGGACATTAATAGCCAAAATTCTCTTGTAACAGACCACACGATTGGATCAAATTAATACTTTTTGAAACACAAGAGTGGCTAACAAGGATAATACTGAGTCTGGTGTAACAAAGGTGCCTCCAAATATTCAAATTAATGAATCATATTACTCTTGCAATATTGCTTTTGCATGCTAGCTATAGCTTTACCGTACTGCGCACTTGGTTGGGGCCAAGGTGAGAGTCCTTCGCTTGAGGTCGTATCGCAGTAGATGATTTTGCTGCATAATATTCCCAATGATATACGGAGGTCCGCTGGTGCCTTGGATCACAGAGCAAACCAGGGGAGAGTTTTTATACACGTCGTCGATCAAGTAATTCTCACAGGGGATCTCCCAATGTACACGTTTGAAGTGGAATACCAGCTTGGGGCAACTGAAGAAGCTGTGACTTCGTTGTGACTTAAACCAGCACGGACTAAGGCCGGTAACAGAACCAGAGCCATTGAAATAAGTGAGCCCAATCTGGGAACCGAGCACGTTATAGAACAACGATGCCACCTTGGTTGGAATATAAGTGAGCGTTGTCCCGGAGTCGACTATGACACCGCCGCTTCCATTGCTCTGCTGCACTGCAAAAACATTCGACGACACGGGGAGTGTCGTGAGACCGACCTTGATCCCCGTCAATGGAACATAGTAGAATGTTGGATTGAAATCATTGGGAACAAAACGGAGTGATATCCTCTTTTGGGAGGGAAGAATACGATCTGCAGCTAATGATCCGAGGTATAGGATGCTATTTTGATTGCTCCCGAAGGTGACCAAGCAATAAGAGAATACCTTCTCCGGCAACTGAGATACGAGGGACAAATTTCCGCCCCCAAATCCAACCAAGCCTGAAGTGTCCGAGAACGTGCCTCCGTTGTAGTTCCCGCAACCAAATATGATACCAAGCAAAGAGACGGTCCGCTTTCCTTCCCCAAACGTGAACCTCTCCGAGCTCAGAGTACCAATAGTATACGAGCCGTCTCCATATTCATATAAATAGGCACAATAATTACGTGAAAGACATAGAGATACAGGTAGATCACCACAGAATTGGCTTTTGCAGCTGATTTGTTTGTAAGTACGAGATGTTCTTGGATCAAAGATGGGTGCAGGTTGGCTAAAGCATTGCTTACAAGGATAGCATTGAGTCCATATAAGATCGCTACCGGTGTCTACAATTGCGGTATAGGTTTCTCTAGGAGTTCCAATTGCTAAAGTCATGACATACTCGCCGCTCCCATAAGAGACGGGAGCAAAAGCACCAAAGGGTAAACTTGCCCTAGACTTGATGCTTTGCAACCTATGCTTTCCTCGCTCGATTGCTCGTTTGAGAAGCTCGGACTTAGTGAGATTCTTACCAGAATCACGATGACGAAGAGTGACTGCAGCAAAGCCTGTTGTGATGTCGTCGTTGAAAATATTGTTTGAGGAGGATAAGGATGTCGATACAACAAAGACATGAAAGAGTACGCTGAATAAGATCAGCAGAGAATGTAGCACTGAGGCCATGCGTGAAATCAAAGAGATATCAGAATAAGAATACTACTCCTAAGGAGAAAGAAGAGAGAAAAAAATAAGTGAGAATATCAAAAGGAGAAGGCGATTACCGGATTAAATAAGGAGCTAGCAAAGCTCGAAATGGTCCATGCATGTAACACATTTATGATCTTATATGCAACAAAGAGAAGATAAGAAGTTAGAATATCTCAAGTACACAAAGTTATCAAGAAACAAAGTAATACAATTGAAATGAGATCGATCGATCATATACATACATAACAACTGCAATCACAGCATAAGTAGCTAGTCAGGTCCCTGCTGCTGATCATGTGGGGCAAATGAAATTTTTTTCAACGAATGCTACAAGAAGTTTGTTTACAGGCTTGAGCTTCAACTCGAGCTTCTCTAGTATAGGGTTTTTGAAGGGTTTCTTACCCTTGTCATGGGTAATGTTATCAGGTCAATTACCTACCTTACAAGGCATCGATCCATGCATGCAACCGGAAGATGGCCAATCATAAAATGTCAATCTATAGGGTAATACCATAACCTATTTAGGCATTCAAGCAATTTTTTGTGTACACATTGCCTACAGGGGGAAAAAAAACTCTTTTTTACTGCAAACTTTTATCTATGTTCTTCTGTCAACATCGTAACATCCACGGATCACCGAGGACTTTTATTCTGCCTAATTAACTCAATCACCAAAGGAATATATTGTCCATATGTTTTTTCAACAACAATCCGTTAGTGAGCCTCAGACCGACCCTTGATACAAAATACCGACAGAGTAAGTAAAATCCGTTAGTGCAGAATCAATGAAGCACTATTAAATCCATAAGGAAATTTTCAACAAAAGAAATAGAAACCAAATCCTACTGATCTATATTACAATGGGAAGTCGGTTTTTCTCTCCGTTGATGACAAATCATCATCTTAACATGAGAAAATCGTCACTTATTAACCAACCAAAGTAGAGTTCTTCGATAATCAATAATCATCTTTTTTACTTTTGATTTTCTTTTACCGTCCAGATTACTAACAGATTGAATTTGTCACTTTAGTCAGCGGTGGATAGTTTTTTTTTTTTCTACATTGATAGGTGCAAGGAACAATATTCCTTGCGGCTACCTTGATGGCTTTATCTGTTTCTTTTTTATTATTGATAGTCGTCCTTTCTCAAAACATGGTATCCAATGGGTATTTGACACCAAATACTTAATAGTAAATGTTCTCGGCGACAGTGCCCTCAAATAGCTAGAGTAGGAAATAAAACGAAGAAGAAAACAAGACATTTAAAGAAACACAAATCAAAAAGGGTAACTGAAGGCATTTAAAGAAACACAAATCAAAAAGGGTAACTGAAGGCAGCCATACCAAAGCCAAGTTGTTGCAATCATACAAAAACAATTTTAATCTCTTTAAAAGAAGACCATGGTAGATGTGTGATTCTTTTATTTTATAAGTTTGTGATGACCGTGGTAAATTGTTAGTCACATTTAACCATAGGAAAAAGTAATCTCACATAGCCTCGAGCTTCAATCTCTTTTTTTGTCAAGCTGCAAAGTAGCTTGTTTGCTACAATCGCATCTTTTTGGTATTAAGAAAAATAGAATTCATAATTTTCTATCATAAAATTGACCTTTTAGTCTTTCAATAGAGTTAGTTCCTCAACATGATATCAGAGCAAACATGATTAAATGTCACGAATTCGAATCTTACGAGTGCGATCCTTATTTTTTCAGGATTTGGTATGAGGTGGATCGATACACAGTACACGCTTCAAGTCCAAAAGAGACATTCGCATGAGAGGTCAGATTATCTAAGAGACATAGGCTAGGCTACAACTCCTAAGGCCATCATAATTTACTCAAATGGAAGAGCAAATTGTTTACCTAACTAGAAGGAACAAGAAGAGATATTACTTAAGATCAGCTCCTCCCATGACCCAATCACACCCCTATGACACTCTGGCAAAAAATTGTCAGCGCAATCTCATCGAGCAGGTTTATGTTAGAAAAGAGCGCTCTAAATAAAATACATAAACAAAAGCAACAAGATCAAATGCACAGTAAAGTGGATCTCAGAAACAAAACCATCATAAAAAGCAAGTTAAGTTCTAGCTATGGACAGGATTGGCGCAAAAATAACCCCAGAAATTCAAGATTAGTTTGAGAAATTACCACAGCGATGAACCTCAATCATTCTGTTGAAGAGCCTACAATAACAACATACGCATAACATTCATAGAACCACAAAGTGGAAAGTTGTCCAATACAACACCTGCCAAATGAACATAAACTATTGCAAATTTGCAAACAAGAATGATTGTCAGCAACAATGTGAAAACAGAGAATAATCGCCAATTATTTGCCTTTTCAAACTCAAAATTCCCCTCCCCAAAACAAATGTACATAAGAATTTAGCATCGCATCAGAAAAAAAAGCTCTGGTTATATTGGGGTATCTGTACATTGGTTACAAAAACCAGTACGATAATGAAAAGGAAGTTTACAGAAAGTATAAGGCCAATTCAATGCTGATGTTGATTGGACAATTTAAGTTTATTTCCCTTACAGGTAATTGAGCAATAATCTCCAAGCCTTTCTAAAGCATATGTATACTTCTTTTCACCTAAATCACATATATAGGATCCACATGGTACATTATAAGGATTGAGGATGACAAGGGGAAATGACTGCTAGAAGCAAGAAGCTCGACAAGGACAAAGAAATTGAACAGTTGATAAATCCCGAAGAAGAGCACATACCATCCATCCCTTAACCCAAATCTGGTAAGTCTCTTGAATGATGGATTTCGTTTCAGTACCTGGTATCCGAGTAAAAAGGCCATGAAAAAGGTGCTAGCTTCAGCTTTAACATCAGGAAAAAATATCATCTTCAACCTTCTGAGGTCACGGCTTCAATAGGTAGGGTAGAAGCCATGCCAATAGCAATTTGGGGAGCTTCAGGTTCTCTTTCATGACGGTGCAACTGATCTGAACCAGCAACTGGGAAGATTTCTTCTAGTAAAGATGGAACAATATTGTTGACATGTGACCACGTCAAATCCCACAAGACGTCCCCACCTGCTGCACTTCCCGGCACAAGCACTCCCCCAGATTTCATTACAAGCAATGTGTTCTTTAAGATCTCAGGCAACAGTTCCTGAAGCTTCTCGCTCCTCTTACCCCTAATTTTGACCTTCATATACTTTTCCATCTGCTCAAGAACACCCAGCCATAGCTTGCTAAGGGTTGTTGACTGTATTGGCTCATCTATTGACAGCAGAAACACTTTAGACAGGAGCTTCATAGCAATGACAAGCGTGTCTTCCATGTTGCGGTAGATCTTCTGTGAATACTCTTGAGCAATTCCAAACAACTCATTTAGCACAGTGAATATGACAAGATCAAAACACTGCAACCACACCTCATGAGAAATACAGACATCATGGACCACAACCAAGCATTTTTGCAATGATAGAAGAGCGTGATTCCTAACTTCTTCTCTATTATCCAAACATGTTTTTCTAAATCCTTGCACAAGCCTCAGCCACATCTCGCCGATGTCTTGGGACATCTTTATAGCATCTTCGACCATTGAAGCCTCCTCGGTCTGATGTGCCCAGCGCACTAAACAATCCACCGAACCAGCCATCAGATCCAAAGCATGGACAGACCTCTCAGCCTGACCAACACGTGACTCAGCAAATTGTCTGGCAGCATCCGCACAAAGAACAAAATTTGAAGGTAACAAGTGAGCGCCATCACTCATAATGAATGACAATGTATCAAACCCTGCTTCGGAAGCCTCTGGGTGCCGTGCTGTAATTGCTAGAAGAGACAAAACTGTACGCCAGCCCATTTGTGAGCGTATATGTGCAGCATTTGCTTTTACTAGACGGCCTACCTCCTGTGTGATAGGCTCACAGTAGGCATCTGCAACTCGGGCGTCAAGTTTGAGAACTAATTGCAGTGATCTTAGAAGTTCATCAACAAGGTTCTCCTTGTATGGCATCAGTCGCTGGCAAACACTGAGAAGCCCAAAGACAGCCTTCTCCACCAATGGACAAGGCATAGTTGTCGATTGAACAATGTGATGAATATGCTCATACACACTACTCCAGAGAAGAGAAATCCTATCGCGGTTGTTCAGAGTGATGGCGATCAGCAACTCCAGGCAGAAAACAGCCGTTCCATTGCTCTCAGCAGAGACGGTTTCTCTGGAGGTTCGCCCCGCTGCCATGATTGCCCCTGCAAGCTGCAACAAAGAATCAGCTTGAAGAAATTTGCTCTCCCTGAAAATATTGTTGATATGGCATTGCTCAATGGTGTCTAGGGTGTGTTTATGAGCAGCAAGCTCTTCATCAGTCGGCTCTGATCTTGTCTCTTCTGTCTCAAAGGACAAAAGCTGGCTGAAACGGCCCATTAATCCTGACGGTCTCCTAGGTATACCCATGGATGGCAACTGAGAAGAAGATAATGACTTTACAGAAGTCTTTTCATCCTCAGCGTCGTTAGAAAGGGCCAAGTTATCTCCAGAATCAGTTGCAACATGACCAGGAAGAAGACCAAATTCATGCAATCGCAAAATGCACTCAAGGATGTTTCTCCAGCCTGAACGAATATAGTCACCATAGGCATTTGCAATGGTAAAAAGAGTAGTTGTCGCCATCTTGGCTTTTATGTCTTCACTAAAGAGCACAACAAACTCTTCAAGATACGAGGGATTCAACAACGAGGTAAACTTACAAAGAGAGATTACCAAATCATCTAGCGCATCAGCAAGATGATACCTTGCTGAAACCTTTGCAACAGCCAAGAAACCCTCAACACATGTCTGATAGACAGCTTCATCTTCAGCATGATCAAAAATAACAGAAATAGCAGCAATAACAGGACCAGCCATTATAGCAAACAAGTCATGATCAAGGTAAGGCCGGTTATCTATCTTGATAAAAGGTGGAGCTTTCTTGGATTTAAGCAGAAGATCAACCCAAAGGCTTGGAGTTGTATCAGGGAAACCAGCGCCCAGTTCTGGAGTGGTGCGGATCTCATTCTTGCAGATCGAATGGTACAACTCGGACAGGTATTCCTGGGGTAGATCTTTGCCTCCATTGATTCGTCTATTGTTACGAATAAAATCCTCCTCTGTCATCTTCTTTTTCACCTGTACATTGTGGCGGTCTGTATTCAGCATTATAATTGAATAGGACAGCAAGAGGACAGCATCCTTGTTAACAAATATCTGCTGTGACTGCTCATAGTAGCTCTCTGCAAATGCCTCAAGCACTCTCTGTATCTTTTGTGACTCTCCAGGCAATCTAAAAGTTTCCAGGAAGATCCGCAATGCAATATCCAAACTCATCTCACAAAAATCAAAAGTACGAGCAAATTCACGAAGAACTTCAATCCAGAACTCATCATGATTCCCCAGAAACTCCCCGATCAGATTTTTATCTAATCCAGCAGTGTACCTGAAAAAGCAGGCTATACTTTGGGGGTCAAGTTCCTCCGGCAATAAATGTAACGATTGAAGAAACTCAAACCCTTTCCTTGGACCCTGATTGAAGTGATCCGCACCAATCGTCAACTTTCTTTTGATATACTTGATGTGGCGGATAAAAGGAACCCAATTACCAGGATCACCATAGTCATCACACTTAATCATCCAGAAAGGTATATACTCCTTAAGATTGGCTGGAGCACATTCAAGGAACGGAGGTGCATCTCCGATCCGATCGGCCATTGCCTGAACCACTGCAATCAAGCCATCCAAGGCAACTGTGTTCAATGCAGAAAGTGGGCTGTTCACTGGGAATGCACTCTTTGATAATAAATTAATCAGATCTTCAAAGACATTGCTACTAGTTAACTCACTATCAAAGTTAGCGTACATCTCTACCATAAATTCCTTCTGCCTGCAGAAGTCAACAAGGGCTTCCATTGCAACCTCCTGCTGCTGGTAGGAAGCTCCATATCTGCTCTGTGCAAGCCTTAGAATTATAGAGGAAAAGAAAGCCTCCAGCTGTAATTTGATTTCTGTACGCAAATGGTGATATAGATTGAGAACAATGCAACAAACCATGGAAAGAATAAGGGGACTCGTTGACAAACCGAATTGCATCAGGTTGAAGAATAGATCATCTTGTATCCAGAGCAGTAGTCTGGAATGCCTTCTAAATGAGCACCCACCCAATTCAATTGCAGAATTAATCAAGCTCAGTGCAAAGAGAGGTACATCTTCATCAAAAGCTAGGGTATTTGATTTGGGCTCCATTCTTACATGCTCGGATATATCTAATAAAGAACAGAGGAATTGTAACACCTCAATCATGCAAGGAAGTCCATACGGCTGCTTCATGAGATACAAATCATTTGAGTCAGCCCCCTTTTCCTTCCCAACACCACTTGAATTTTCATCTATTGCACTTTCTACAACACTGGAAGGAACATTAGAAACAAAACTTGCAGAAGATATCTCAGCACCAACAGAACCATTGTCAGGGATAAGTCCATCTATAAAATTATGAGGGTCATCCACCCTGCCATTCTGCATAATAGAACATTATTTACACTTCAATTAGGAGGAAGAGGAATGCCAATTCAACTATTTCTAAAAGAAACCTAGAAGAAGCAACAGAATAAAGAAACACCAGCTCATTCGTGTTATTTTTGACATTCCACAGTAAAAGAGAAATATGTAAAGTTGCGAAGTTTTGAGATTTCTGCAGGAAAAAAGGAAAAGAAACAGAGGGATGCAAATGGAGTAGAGTATAATATAACAGGAGGCAGAACAGCGAATAAATCATTTTCACTAGGCCAGCGAAACTTATAGAAGTTTGATAAAGGAAGTCAGATTTCCATCAGGTCGAAAATAGTTAAGGTTACGCAACAATGCTGCACCAGTCAGTCGGTGCATGGCATGGGAAAGAACATGAAATGATAGTGTGAAGTAAATGAATCAGGCAAGCAAAGGAGTAGAGCAAGGGGGAGCACCTCCTGCTCAATCAAATTGCATCCATCAGCAGGTGCAGGGTCCATATTCTCAATTTCTGGAAGACGAGAAAAGATGCACCTGACAACTTCATGCATTGTGTGGCGAGCTATACGTTGTAACAGCTCACTCTTTGTCCCCGCTTGATGAACAATTCTGAAACAAGTGTCCACTATAGTGCAAACATGCTGATTATTAAGCACAACTGATGCTTTACTTTTCATGCAAGCTAGAAGAACCTGAAGTATCTTCATCAGCACCACTTCTTCTGATGCTGGATCTGTTACTTCAAAACGACAGCTTGTGACGGCATCGACTATCAGGTGCATTGCATTTCCTACATTTGCAGTATCCAAATCAAAGACATCAAGTGTCAAGATCTTGTACACAGATGACAAAGCAACGCCTGTAATAGGAGCACCAGTTTCATCAGACTGAATTACATCGAGAAATGGCTGGAGATAGAGGATTGGATTGATGTTAAGCCACTGAGTCTGCCATTTGAAAATTTGCTTCCGCAGTTTCTTAAAAGAATGAATCAGAGAGTGTTCCAAATGATTATCACCCGACAAAAAACGGCCGCCCCATCGGACATTCCTTCTCATGACTGCTAGCACAGTGCCAATTTCGGTATTAATCATACAAGCTACAGCACTTGTCCTGGGAAGGGAAGCATTGCAATCCTCATGTTCTTCCACTGTATTCTTATCGAACTGCATCTCTGCATGACCCATATTTAAAACTGGATTTCCTGTACCGTAAGATTAGGGTACAGCAGTTTCGTAAGGCATACCTGCCATAACTAAAACATAAACATGGATGCAAAGAAGGCACAATGAAAACCTGGCCATATGCAGACAAAAAGCAACAAAGTAGAAATTTAGTACAACTAAAATAACAAAGGAAAAATGATCTACATGACAGCATTGAACAGCACAACTACAGCCATAAAAAAAAGAGAATAAAAAACAAAGGTGAAAACCCCTTAAACACCACCAAGACGAGCTTCCTACCACCTGGACTACCAGCCATTCAAAATGTGGAGAACTCTGCTAACCAGCTCCCTGAATTTCGCTGAGCATGATCACATGGCACCATCATCTATATAGTTACCTTTACGTATAGTTTCCACATTCACCCAGATACTCCACTTCAGCATTGAACAAAAAATGCTAAAAGAAAAAAGTACTTCATGGAAGAATGGACGCAATACACTTAATCATAACTGAGCATCCAAGATGGCCACATTACAAAATTTAGAGAGATCAGTGATATCAGTCAAGAAATGATGTGACAGGTAAGAGTATCCACTGTTTGCATTTAAACCAGAAAAAGAAACAATTCAACCAACCAGCTGAATTTCTTTAATTTGGACTCTAGGCAATGCATTGGGCGATTGGATTGGGACAGCTCTTTGACAAATAATCAGCATTCACTTGGAGTGAGATTTCTTGTCCAAACTCAACAAAAGTCTAAATTGAAAACAAACAGAAATCACTGGACACCAATTGTCAACACACAAACAGTGCACCACCAGTAGTCAAGTTTGTAGTTCCTTCAGATACATTATGGTTCATGACGCATGAGGAATCGAGTTCATCAACACCTATATAAGATAGAACTCAGATCATTCTTGTTTTAGATCAAGTTTTCATCTTGGTTCGTTAATTTAGCTAATTGAGTTCAATAAATGGCTTTTAGCAGGGAGCTTCTTTTTCTTTCTTTTAAATCCTTCTTGACATCTTACTGGTCCCTGCTAGGGTGGGGTTTTTTCCCTTTGTGTTTCAGTGGTTGAAGAAGGGTATTGCCACTGGAGTTGTTATTTTGTATTTATTCTCACTTTTAACAGACATTGTGACTAGTGAGAATACGAGTAGAATATAAGCCATATCTTTGCTGCTTGGCTTCTATTCTTTGAATGTGGTTGGCTGATCAATTTGCTTGGGCAAACAGAAGCAGATAAGACTTCATAGTATCAATAGAAAGCCACTTGCTTTATTCATTTAAGTTATAGGACTATAGCTCTTTTTCTCATTCAAAAATGAAGAAAATGTGAGTCAAAGCCGAACCCTAGGTATTTCTTCCAATTGAAATGGATTTCTCTAGATTGAACTCAATCACATAAAGCCAGTTCATATCCAACTAATGCACACCCCACAAATTCATAGACCCTGCTTTCCATTGTTGCAGAGCATGCAAATCTTTCTCAAAGCAAAGCAGAGTGGAAGAGGTACTAACCAAGCTTTAAGAAACACTACTTCACTCACAGATTCTAATTACAGAAAGTTATTCTATTTGTAGCCTTAGTGCCTTACCATACAATATTTTGTGCACACTATATCATGATCTTATGAGTGTAAATTCTCCACCAAAGTCCAGTAATATGCTTCATGAAAAATGCCAATGCCTGTTACCTGAAACTTCCAAACAGCTGTTTCCATGACTCACTTATCGAGAATCTAAAAAGTAGGTGCAAATTCATCAAGCATTCCTCTTCACTTGACAAAACCAAGTATTGATGGGAAAAAAAATGGAAAAGATTAAATCATGTTATTTCCTTCATTTTCCATATGAAATCCATCTACAACTTGATACTATATTCATGATGCTGGACTGGTGTCATTAAGAAACCTCCTCCTCCAGTTGGAAATCAGGACACCCTTTTTGGATGCCCCACCAATAACACTCTTCCATGTACATCGAACACAAACCAACTCGACCAACCAGGGGCGCTAATCCGCACAATACTTGTAGTTCTAGCCCTAGTTCTCTCTCCACGGCGTTCATTTCGATACATCTTTTCTTGCAACTGCATCACCCCCCCTCGTGCTAAATCCATTGGAATATGGGATGTAGACGGATCAAGGAAAACAGTCAAAGCCACGTCTCATCCCCATTGACAGATAAACCAGCAACAAAATTCACATCACAACTGGAAGCTCAATCCTTTCACTGCATCATCTCTACCCTAATCTCCAAATAATTAAAATCCCATGAATCCCACCTGGATCAGAAAGAAAAGAAAAGAAAAAAAAAAAAAAAAAAAAAACAAAAATGTAGACAGAGATCGCGCCAACGGATTGAAGTCGAATAATTGAACTTCACTGGTAAAGATGCAAGGTTGCGTCAACCAGAACCCCCAAAACTCAAAACATAACCGGTACGAAAACATAATTAATAGAACAGACTCAAAATGGAACAACAGGACCCGGATCTGACCTGATACTGATCCGATTTCACTGAAATCGCAACCCTAAATTGAACCACATGGTACAGTCGATATCGATTAGTGACCAGATCCAACTCGGTCGAGGAATCACCGAATCGAGAAATTAGAGTCTCTGGAGAACTGGAGACTCTATCAGCATCAACTGCATTGCAGGGGGGTGGGGAGGCGATTGTGAGGTTGGAGGTGAAGCTCTTTGGCAGATGCAGGGCCTAGCTCTCGCTCTCTATGAATCCAACCTCTCCTCGGAGAAGAAAAGTCAAAAATTCCATAACGATTTTGAAAGCTCTCGGACTTTAGGTAGAAATCATTTCAATACATGGTCCCCTTCCACTGTATCACTATAGTTTAAGTTTAATACAATATGGTTATAGAAAATAATGACATATATGTTTGTTGGCTGCAATTAGATTTACCTACTTTTATTGACAGAGAATTGAGTTACCAAAACAAAACCCGTTCCACTATCTTATGTTGAGCCAATTGACATGTACAATTTGTGGAGAAATTTAGACCAATAACTTAAAATATAATTTTTTCAATGTAGTGCTAACCCAAGGGTAGAGTACTCGGCTTTTAATTGACGAGTTCCGAATTCGAGCCCCAGGTAACCTATCATCTTTTTTCCATAGTTTACACAGAATAGATTTGCTTGGACCAAAAAACGTTTTTTTAAAAATTTGAATTTTAATCGAATCGATTAATAGGTCTAAGAATGGTATTATTTATCAATCCATAATTTTTTGATTTTTCATTGAGATCGGTTCTTCCTTGTATAACTTTTATTTGACACTCTAGTAACTTA
>JAOWBR010224595.1:0-17409 GCA_028571145.1 Dionaea muscipula
ACTTATAAACTTTTACTATGATCTTACTATTTTAAAGAAAAGTGTTATTTTACTGTTTTTTCTTGGATCTTACGATTTTATGATCCGATCTTACGATCCGATTCTACCAACCCCCTAATGATTCAAGGTAGAATCTCGATCCTGACTACCTTGAGCCTTACTCACACTTTCTTAAAAAAGTTCCACCACTACTAACTCCTCTTCATCAGCTGTGGCGGCAACTTCTTTCTGTTCAGTTGCTACCAAGTCAACCTCCGTCATATCTGGGCACAGGTTTTTCTGTAAAAATGTCTATACTGGAATGTCTAAAACATCCAATAAAAAGCACGATGCAGTATTATCGGAATGCTTGATAGCTTGTTAGACATTAAATGTGACTTCTTTTTTCCCTACTCTTAAAATGATGTCCCCTTTTTAAACATCGATCAGTGTACGTCCAGTGGCTAGAAATGGACATCATAGGATGAGGGACATATCATGATCCTCATCTGTGTCGAGGATGGTAAAGTTTGCGGGGAAAATAAATTTGTCCATCTTAACCAATAAATCTTCCACCACACCCCATGGCGTCCTTACGGACCTATCAGCTAGTTGTAGGATGACAGTGGTGGGTTTCAAAGCGTGCTCAATATTCAACAATTTAAAGACTTTATACGGGCATTAAGTTAATACTGGCCCCCAAATTACAAAAAACTCTATCAAAATTTAAATGAACGATTGTGTAAGGGATAGAGAAACTCCCTGGATCTTTGAGTTTTGAAGGAAGCTTTCTTGACACCACAACTGAGCATTGTTCAGTCAAGCATATAGTTTTCAACTCTTCAAATCTCATCTTGTTGGTTAGGATCGCCTTCAGGAACTTCGCATACTTGGGCATTTCAGCTACGGCTTCAGCGAAGAGTATGTTGATGTCTAACTTCTTAAAAATGTCGAGGAACTTCTTGTATGACTTGTTCAGCGCATTTTTCTTAGCAGCTTAAGGGAAGGGAAGCTTGTTGATGTCAACATTGATCTCCACTTACTTGTCCTTGTCTTTCCTATTCTTAGAAAATGGCGCCACAGGATTAAAGCATCAATTTTTCTTTTTCGCCTTCTTTTGTGGCAGCCGCTCTTCCTCTTCAGACGACGAATTATCATCACTAACAACATCCTTTGAATTTTTAAATGGTAACGACACCTCTGTTTCCTCATCCGATGAGGAATCTTGTATATGGCTTGGTGACGCCGCAGATGTTGGCGCCACAGGCTTCTTAGGTGGTGCCAAGTGTTTGTTGGCAGCATCGTCCCACTTTTAAGTTCTATTGCCTTCGCATCCGTCCTGAAACTATTTTATGTGCTACTTGGCAACGTGCCAGGTGCACGGTTGTGCAACATGGTCACAAGCTGGCCTAGTGTTTTCAAATTTTTGATGGTTGTGTCCTGATTTTACATTCTAATATTGCAGGACGTAATGGATTGGGCCAACATGTCCTCAGTGGATGTTCTTTGTTATGACGATGGTGCTTGTTACTGTTGTTGCGGTGGCGTCTGTTGTACATACTGCCACTACTGGTACTGTTGTGGCTGAGCATACTGTTGTTGCTGTGGCGACTGGTAAGTTCTTTGTTGTGGTTGTTGACATTGAGTTTGCTGAAGTTGTTAGGCTCTTACTTGCCCCTGAGGACGAGGGCCTTGCACATATTGGCGTGGTTGTGGCGGCGGCTACTGTGGCGGCGGTGTCTGCTGTTGTGCATTCTCATAGTTCGTCCCACGCCATGAGAGCAATTGGTTTCCTCTCTATGGAATGTATTGCTATTGCTGCCCATTTTAACCTATATAGTTCACGAGCTCTTTAATGGGCTCGTTTGGTGCATAGTCCACAAATTGGGGCTCAACAAAAAGAGGTTTAGGTTGAGTGTCGCCATGGATGGGGCAAGGTCCCGTCGGTATAGCAACTATTTCCAACGTTGATAATCTTGTGTTGAGGGATTGTAGCTGCATAGTCAGTGCTGCAAGGGATTCATTGTCAATCAGTGGTTGAGCTGGCTCTACGCTAGTCACCTGCTCTACCCTCCTAGAAGAAGATGCTACCGCCCTCTAAGAGGTATTCTGGTAACTGTTCGTCGTCATGTCCTCTAAGATGAACCAGGCATCTTCCTGGTTCTTTCTCATGAAAACCTCCTGCTACAGTGTCAATCATGGCTCCATAGGTGCCTTTCAACCCCTGATAGAACGTATGCAGTTGTAGCCATACGGGTACATCATGGTGGGGGCATACTTGTAGAGCATCTTTAACACGTTCTCAAGCTTCATAAAGAGACTTAGAATCGTCCTGCACAAAGTTTATGATTGCTTTGTGCAGTATGGCGGTTCTAAGGGGAGAAAAATATTTTTAAAAAAAAATTTCTGCCAAGGCGTTCCAAGTGGTGACGCTACCAGCCGGCAAGGAATTCAGCCATACCCTCGTCTTATCCTTTAGAGAGAAAGGAAAGAGGCATAGGTGTATGGCGTCATCCGATCCATTTTGGTATTTCACCGTATCGCAGATCGCTAGAAAATCAGTAATGTGCTGATTAGAATCTTCCATCGGCAAGCCGTGGAATTGCGCATGGCTCTGGACGAGCTGGATGGTGGAACCCTTTAGCTCAAAGTTGGTTGCCACCACGGCTGGCCTGACCACAAGTGGCCGAATCCCCTCCAAAGTGGGAAAACCATAGTCAGCCAGGGGGCGTGCGACATTATTAGCATTGTTTCCTCCGTCTGCCATTGGGATAATTGGAAAATTGGATTGCTAAGCTTGCTTGATAAGACAACGTGCAGTCTTTTCAATCTCAGGATCTAGTGAAAAAATTGATTCCTTACTAGACCTTGTGATCATACACTGAGTGCAACAACTCTTTTAGGCAAAAACAATACCAAATTACCAAATACTTGGCAGCAGAGAACAAAGAATATAACAAAAAAAATAAAAGACTTCACTGAAACTTTAAAATCAATGAAATGACAATACCGTTACCCAAGAGGAATTCCCCGGCAACGGCGCCAAAAACTTGACATATGTTAGACAGCAAGTGTACTGTCACATCGCGTAATAGTAAAAAGATATCGATCTACAGGGAATCTTCGTAACAGTGTTAGTCAAATCTTTGAGTCTTAAAACAGTGAAGAGGTACGAGGAATAGATTCAAAATGGTAACGACTAGAAATATAAATGGCAATAAATTAAAGTGTGAATTCTCAAGTCACAACCTCCATGACAAGGGCCACTCAACAACCACCCAAATACTATGGAGCAGATGTGAGGTAGGACCGATCTTAAGTGATCGAGGATGAACTACTTCCGTGGAATTAACCTTGGAGGTGATCAACACTAATACCCAGGCTATGAAGGGAGACATTGCAACAACAATTTGAGAATTGGAAAGTAAAATAAGATAGTAGAAAGAAGACGGTAAATGTGCGAGAAATGAATTGTATTAAAACTATAAATGTTTGTGATCGTAAAGATCAATGATCACAATGATCAATACACTCTGAATCCTCTCTCTCTCTCACCGTTGGAAACATAAAAGTGTGGGCAGACTCCTACTAATACAGGCTATCACTCTGTACACTCTTTTGTCACAAGGTACATAAGCAAGCGTCTAGTCTCTATTTCACGCAGGAGTGCAACCCCTTTGATGAAGCAGCTGAATTGGTATTTATAGATCTTCAGAGAGAGAAAGTCTGTTGACTGCAATCCTTATCCATAGAGAGATTTCTACTACCGGCCCAACAAATGAATCCCCCAAAAGTAGGAGTAGAAGCAGGTGAGAAATCAAGAACTGCATCGTAACTGTTTGGGCAGGCCAGAAGAGCATGGGGCGTAACCTCTATGGCGTTAGCTAAGAAGCAGGGATCGCCACAACTGGCAACTCAAGAAGAGAAAGTTATCTTCACAGGACTGCTATCTCCAAGTCAAGAATGTTTTCAATGTATTTTGAACTTGGTGGCGGAGACATCATAAGCTGGTGGCGACGGCCACGGACTCGGACGTCATGATCTCGCACGAACTGGTGACGACATGGCGTCAAGGGCTTCTATCTTGAGAAGGACGTTTCCAACTCTTGATTTGACACCATGGGTCATCTTCTAATCATGAATAAGAACCTTGGATCATGCGTGGCTTCATGATTGAGTCGTGGATAAGGATCTAAGGCATGTCATCGCCATGACTTTGAACTTCATATCTACACCATGGTGTCAAGGCTCCTTTCAAAAAAAATCCTTCATTCGTCGCTTGATTTAGCCCCATAAAATGCTTAGCTTGGTCAAATGAATGACTTTGGCATCGGGGTCGTCAGTGTTGGATCTCTGAATTTGAAGTTAAGATAAGTTAGTGCCATGGCTTTGTACTCCAACGTCATGCCTCTATAGAGAATGTCAGCGCAATGACGTCAGTTGCCTTGATTGAAGAATTAAACTTCTCACTGGATGTCAATGAATTGGGTCCATCTCGGGAGGTGTTTTAAATGAGTTTGGAAATGGCTGCGCCAGAAAAAACCTCCTTGAACTAGGATGGCGCTATGATCCAAACTTTACTATTTTTCATCCCTTTGCTCTAAGGAATGGCGACAACTAGCCTTCTTTTCCTTAAAATGCATTAAACCTGAAAAGGGAGGAAAAGAGGCATAGATCTCGTGGTAACAAGTGAAAACAGAGGACTAAACTCATGTGAAAGGTAAGATAATATAGCCATTTCACGGTTACATCAGCAAGTAGTTAAATATTATGGGTTATGAAGCGATTTAAGGGTTCGGGTCGGGTTCGGGTCAGGTTCATTAGCGTTTTGTGAGCTCCACTAAGGTTTTGTGATTTTAGAGTTCTTTTTTATGTCTTTCTTGGATTTCATAGTGGATTGACTCTCGTGCCGGGGGTTTTCCGGATTGGGTTTTGCATGTAAAATTAGTGTGATTTCTCTTCTCCCTTCTCTCTTCTCCCTTTTACTTGTTGCACATCAAGTGTTCAACAAATGCACGATCAAATAATAATATTTTGTGATTCACGATCCGTTTGGCTTCCACTACCCTTAGATCATAACAACTTCCATGATGAATCAATGGATAAGACAAAAGCAGAACAAAACAGGGGTACTTGCTTCTAACAAGATAAACATTCAAGATTCACTACTCGGTGGGTGAGAAGCATCACTGATTAAGCTTGAGGAGTTTATTAACTATATATCTATGAGTTTCACAGTCATAAGCATTATAACAAAGTATGAAAGAGCACGTCATAATTTTTTAGTTGTGGCATATAATTCTGAGAAGGCATGAGATCAAGATGCCACTCCGCAAAACCCCATAGGAGATTAAAGATATCCAAAATAATAGCAGTTCAGAAAGGAGTACCATAGTTCGAATGACATACAGTTCTATATGGAAATGAAGAAATATGTCGGCCTCCAACACTGATATGATATCCTTCAATGCCAGCACGGACAGTAAGGATAAACATTCTACCCTCCAAAAAAGGAAATGGCCAGGCCATTTCTGGCTTTTGCTTCCGGCCTATAAAGCGCTTGAACCATGAGGTGGTTTTCGACTCCTTTAGATCTACAACATCATTGTCCATCCATTTTTCACATCTCCTGTATCCGTCAACTATTAAAAATCATGTATTAGAGCAAATGAAATATTATATTATCACATCAGAGCTAATTGATGTCAGATAAATGTTGCAAAAAAAAAAAAAGGCCCTGTACAAATAACAATAATGAACATTTCTCAGCACTTAACGCATAAAATTCATCATCCTGTATGTTAAAGAACTTACTCCCAAAAGCTTAAGCTGTTGGGAAAAGACTAGAGAATGGTTTTTTATAAACCCGTTTTCAATGTGCTTATCTGTATCATTTTCCTCTAATAAAGTTCACTTCTAATCTGTTACTTTATCTAGTTAGCCATTCTTTGATAATGTGCTCTATTTTTTACCTATTTGACAAAAGGTCAAGTTTATCAGTATTTTATTCAAGTTTGTGCACAGTCGAAAAATCGACGACTCTAGTCAAGATCAGTCGTTGAAAATGACTTCGGCATGATCAACCGAAAAATTCTGAGTTAGGTTCTGATGGTTTCGAAAGGTCAAAGTGCAACAATGGCGGTGGAAGCAGTGTCTTCTCTCGGACGATAGGGTTTGCAAAATTTCAGTGTTTGAAAAAGTGGCCCAAAGCCCTCACTCTTCTATTATATAGCCGAATTTCATTAAGGGCATTCCTGACCTTTTCTTTGGTTATGTGAAGTTTCAGTACTAACATTAAATGCAGGTCACCTCACGCATCAGACGTCACATCACTACCCCTTCCACTGCCCTAGAAACATACGCGAGAAGCTTCACCCATACGATGTCGCTTCGATGAACTCAGGGCAGTCTCCCATTCAATTCACACATGCTTTATATAATTGAAAGCACTCTTTCATCTTCCTCATCATTGAGCTTTAAATTTTGCTTGGGGACAAGCAAATGTTTAAGTTTGAGGGAATTTCGGATCTATCAATCCGACTCGTTTATTCTCTGAGTTGCATTCAATTCTTCATTTATTACATGCATGCTAATTTTAATTTAATATTTTTGTCTTGTATTCTTTATTCTTTGGAGTGGGTCGCTCATTCTTTTCAAGATTGAGTACATTTTCTCCACCAGACGACAAGGTTCAAAACCAATTGTCGCGCAAAAAATTTCTTTGATTTTCATCGACTCAAATTGAATGAGTTATATTTGGTTCATTGAACAAGGTAGAACTTGAAAAATACAAGGACGATTGACTTAAAGAATAAGGGGTTGTTTGGTTTGTCTGTTATTTGTTTTGAGTTTTCTGTTTTCTGTTTTCAGTTTTAAGCAGTTTTTAGTTTTTAGTTTTCAGTAAAAACAGAAAACGTGTTTGGTTTATAATTTATAATTTGTCAAGTCTTGATCATTTTCCATGTTTTTTATGTTTTGAGAATTTCTACAAACAACCTTTTGTCATTTTCTGCATTTTGAAGATTTTAAACTAAAAACTGTTACAGAAAATTCAAACAAAATGCATTTTCTTTTTTCTGTAAAATAGAAAACACATAAAACAGAAAAACAGGCCAAAGCAAACACAACCTAAGATTTTGTATCTTGGTAGTCTATCATAAGGTGACTTTGAACCATCTATATCTTGATTCATATTACATCTGTGGAACTCTTATGAGATTAGTATTAGTATCTAGTCTTCAAAGTGGATAAATAAACATTAGGAAATAATCAGAAGATAACTGACTTGACATGAATAAGAGCTTTAAATGAATCTTAGAATAACATGTGTCTGCTTCTATTCAAATGACCAGTACTTTTGCTTACAGAAGAGAGAGAGTGTCGCATATCAAAAAGAGAACAGAGTAGGAGAATTGAGATTCTAGGATGTTTAACTTCGTAGCTAATTTGACTCGAGCAAGTACGCTCTTTCGGGGACTGTTTTATTCTTCATAGGGTAATTCTACTCCTAGCACCCTAATGCCTATATGGTGGGGGATCGTTGTTTTAAAAGCTCGTTACATAGGTCATATGAAAAGCTAAAGGAAGTTAGGCATATACCAAAAAAAAAAAGACTGTCGATAACATGCCAAAAAGGAACATCTAAGACATGCCTTTGTTTCGAATGAAAACGCTTGAACATTAGAGAACTTCCTATTTGAGCGAATCATTTTGCATTTCAACATCAAGATATTTATGGATCAGAGTGATTCAAAGAATACCACCTCAATCATAATCAAATTTTTAGGTTAATAGGAAATGTTTTGACTTGTTCATTCCTTATATCATTTACCAAAGTACATCCATATCAATGAGTCGTCGTTTATGAACTTGGTTGTTTGACGAATGACGACTCATGTGAAGAACCTCTGTCTTAAGGCAAATGTTTCTGGGTATGAGTTTGATAAACCCTCACGAGACCAATTTGTCCACTAGGGGTACAGGATACCTAGTGGTTAAAAAAGACTTGTTACACATGTTTAGTGCAATCGTTTCACTAACGTATGGTAAAATAAAGGAAGGCAACTTCCGCTTAAGGACAAGCAAAGGTTTAAATTTAAAGGAATTTGATAAACCCGTTTTCAACATGCTTATCTGTATCATTTTCCTCTAATAAAGTTCACTTTTAGTATGTTATTTTATCTAGTTAGTCATTCTTTGATAATGTGTTCTCTTTTTTACCTATTTGACGAAAGACAAAGTTTTTCAACATTTCATCTAAGTTTGTGCACAATCAAAAAAATTAGCGACTCTAGTCAAGATCAGTCGTTGAAAATGACTTGGCGTGATCAACCGAAGTCATCCAAAGCGACTCAATAAAGGAGTCGCTACTTTATGGCACCACAACCTTAGTCGCAATCATCTAATGAAGACAAATCTTAATAAATGTGCGCCAGATCTCAAATATGAGAAAGGAGCGACTAAAGTTCAAGGCAAAGAAAGAGCGAAAGAAGCTCAGCACAATAAAAGAGTGCCAGAGATGGCTCTTCTACTTTCTCCGCCTCCGAACCATTAAAGAATTGTTGACTTTGAAGTCTTTTACGCCTGAAAATTCCCAGATTAACACCAAACAGCTCAAGGACCAACTCCGAACGGGTCGGACCACGAGAAAGAACGGTTCAATGAGCTAAATCGAACTAGCTCGACTCGAATGAAGATGGATGTGCCTCGCAAACCTGGAAGGACTGAACAAACCACGTCAGAGGGAAACCCGAGATGCGAAGCATGGGTCGACCGCTTCGATGCTTAAGTCAGCAAAGGAAAGCAAGACGCAGAATCAAGCTTACTTCAGAAAAAGATGTTGAAATCACAAGAAAATCATACCTTAGAAGTCTTGGGGGATTTGGAGGAGGGAGAATTATGGAATTACCGATATACCCCTCCAAATTCCTCTTGGTCGGGCTGATTATCCGGGCTGATCATGCCAACGCCAGTAAAGTTGGCCTGAAAATCCTCAAGTGATGGCGTCGGGCTGATCACCCCAAGGCCAGCGAGTAGTGCCTGAAAATGGTAAAGAATCTCGTCGGGCTGATCCTGTGAAGAGGAGAACCAGATTAGTTGAACCGGACCGATGAATCCATATGAACCCGGTTGTTTCTCTTGTCCTTTTATCCACGTGTATAAGGGGGATTTTTCCGTATATCATCAGTCCCCCAACTCCGTAGTTCGAGCGTAGCTCGAACTGGGGAGTTATGTTAAATCTTGGCACAGAAAGTGGACAAAGGGATGTTTTGTGATTGTTTGAAGTTTTAGCAGTAATCGGGGACGAATCATGCTTCAGGGGAGTTGAACTGATGCTGCTCAAGATGTATCGGGTTGAGACCAAAGGAAGAGCTCAAAGAAGATAGGCTAGACAAGTCCAGAGAAGAGCCTGGCTGATCACGTCGGGCTGATCACGCCGGGGTGATCACAGCCGAGGAGACTCAAGGAAGAGATGGGTTAAGCATACCTAGAGAAGGGTCGGGCTGATCACGCCGAGTTGATCACTAGGGTTGATCATCCCCCTAGGTCTATAAATATCGGGCTCCCCTCACCCTTACCCTTCATTCTCCGAGCAGAGCTGAAACGTCAACATTCCGAGCACAACCTCCGAGTTGATTCGCCGAGCTGATCCGCCGAGCTGAACCGTCGAGCACATCTTCCTCTCTTCATTTCCTTGGTTTTTTTTTCAACATAAGTGAAAATTTGTCCGATGTGTCCACCCCATCTGATATGAGAACCAGACCCTCTACTGGTGTCATTCGAGTCGTCGTAGTCCGTAAGGAACGACTTGCGGCTAAACGAGCTCGTTCCTCCGCACATCCTCCTTTTTTTTTTCGGCAGATGCCGATTATGAGTCTGATCTGAAAGCCGATAATTTCAAGTCCTTTCCTACTTGTTATCAGTGTCCAGGTTATCGTTTTACTCTTCCCTCTCACTGATCGTCCTTTCGACCCTAGGGAAGGGATGATGTCGGTATACGAAGATAGTCTTTGATTTGGCCTTCGTTTACCTTTCTATCCCTGCTACCAACAAATCCTTAACTTCTTCCAGCTCAGCCCCGCTCAACTACCTCCCAACTCTTGGGGCTGATGGCAGCCTGTTTGGCTTCGGTGCCAACGCTCGTTCCTTTTGCGAGTTCTTCACTCTCAAGATCGTTTACAAGAGTGAACCCCGCGGCTTCCACGCCCTTATCTCCCGTCCCAACCATGTTATCATTAAGGGTCTTCCGTCCAAAATCGCGTTCGGCTCTCGGTGGTGCTGGGCCTCAGGTCCTGAGATTATGGAGAATCCCGAATGGAAAGGCTCTGCCAGCAACATCCCTATTAAGATCTTTTTCACGGAGAAAGAGCTGGCCCAGACCATTAAGCAATAGATAAGGGCAAACCTCACCTAGGAAGTGCTGGACTTGATTGACCTCATCTCTTTGCGAGATGCGAGACTAGCTCCTGGTGTGGAGCCTGCACCCTCCTCTTCCGACGAGGAGTGCGGGGTCTCGGAGGAGGACTCCGATGACTCCGGGACCGCATCTGACGACGACAATGTCGATGACTTGGAAGGGAATGTCTCGATCGGCTCCGACCCTTCCCCCGTAGCATATCCCCTTCCTCCTTTCCAGTCCGAGGGGGTGTCCTCACATCCTTCTTCCTCTCGTGGTGTTGACAATCCCCATGTGGTGGAGGATACAACCATTGGTGAGGAGTAGGATGTTGAACTAGATCTTTATTCGCATCGATCCCCGAGACGGGCGACTCCAATGACTCTCTAACGCCCGAGTCCCATGATGCCGAAGATGTCCGCCTCAGCTCCGATTCTTCTGATGGTTTGACAAGTTACCTTGTGTTTTACGTTTCTATTACGGAATATTGATGTCTACTGTTTGTTGATACTCATAACTATTCTGTTTGATGCAGATATGAGAGAGATGAGACCACGTATGCCACGAACCTCTACCCTAGTGGGAAACAAGAGGAAAGACCCTCCCACCCCCTCTGCTCAAGGCACAGCTACCACACCCCAAGCGCCCGGGAAGAAAGCCGCCATCGGGAAAGCTACCATGGGATATCAGGTCCCGCCTCCTCCTGAAGTCTAGGCGTCATCACAAATATCCGGGGACCTTAGCGGCTACGCGACTCGCGATGGAGCCGGCCATCGCCAAGTGCTGATCGACGCCCAAGACACTCCTCCTGCTGTGCATCGAAAGTTGAAACGCCTCTCCAGCAACTACCAACCCTCCTTCCCAGCTTAAAAGGCAGACAACCGACTCTACCACTACTACGGGCCACGTCCTGAGCTGGCCAATATGTCTGACAACTCCAGGAGCGTGATAACGTCTGAGGACAATGCCCTGACTGCTTGTCAGGCTGTTGCCACCTCTTTGTCTGATGACAACAACCATTACTACATGTACATGGAGGATGGAGTGATCAACAGTGAGTGGATGTACAAGGACCTGAAGGTGCAGGGCATGCGGGTAAGCCAGACCCTCTCTTCTTAGCTGCAAACTTCTTGCATATATACGATGCAAAGTTTAACCTTGTCTGGTTTGCAGAGTGTCGTCGTCCTTGACATGGCTCAACGGCTGCAGGCCGACACCGATCAGAGAGTAGGAGAGTTGAGGAACGACTTGCGGAAGATGGAGGAGAAAGAGACCAAGCAGAAGGAGAAGTTGAGCTGGTGCAGCTATCGCTAGAGATAGCCAGGGGAGAGCTGGGCATAGTAAGGTCACAGATGAACGCAGACTCCAGAGCAGCCCGTCTCGAACAAGAGCGACTGAACACCGCACTTGAGGACGCACGTCGCATAGTTGCCGAGCTGGACGAGCGTCGAAGGACGGAGGTTGAGAGGGTGAAGGAGGGGCACTTCACCACTTGGCTGGAGGCGTGGATTGACTCTGAGGTGGGACAAGATTATGTAGACTCTTGTACTCGCCCAGGAATTGCTATGGGGTACCGGAAGGCCCTACTTCAAATCCAATCCAGGTTGACAGACTTGGACGAGAAGACGAAGTGGTAGGGGCTGCCGAATTTTGAGTATATCGACTTCGATGAAAATGGTAAACCCTATTTCCTTCCAGAGACCGCCGCCGCAATCGGAGCCGGTGAGGAGATTCCTGGGGGCTCATCTGCTGAAGTACCTGATCCTGAGGTTATCCCTCTATTAGCCACCCTAACACCAAGCCAGCTACCACTCGAGATAACCCCAGGTGAGGCTCTTACTACGGAGCAGACGTAACGGTTGATAGATATCTTTGGTGAAGTTCCTGAATTTCATCCTCACCGTGTGCGCTCTTTTGCAGAAATGGCGGCTGAGGTGAATGCCTTCCTGAATGAGGACGACACCCCAGCCTTCGGGACTGATGGAGGAGGAGTGAGGGCCGAGGAGCTAACTGTTGCAGGGGGTGGAGAGGAAGAACACCAGGACATAGCTTAGGACTCAGATTCTTTGTCTTGCTAGGTCTTCTTTTTGTGTCTATAGCAAGACATACTTAGGATTTTTTACTCAACTTTAGATGCAACCTTTGTCATAGGAATTTCAAGGTCCCGCTCCTTCTCTCAGGAGATGTCTGGGGAAGGCGTTGGTCCTTAGTTTTTGCTGTAATTCTTGTTGATTTGAATAAGAACACTTCTTTTGATCTTTGTTTGTTTCCTATTAATCCTTCTTCCTTTAATCAATCTTCTCTCGCTTTGTTGGTTTTAGCAATAAAACCTTATTCTGCTGGTGGTGCAAAAGTGATAGGCCGCCTTAGAACCCGACTTAGAACATCTTGACAGGAGCGACCCGTCTTACAAGATGTGCGGACCAAGGGTCCGACTTTCTCAATTATGCGGGGCGAATCCGCCTTACAAGAAGAACTAGGGCGGACCTGTCTTGCTCAGCCGGAGGGGTAAGATCGGGCAAGTCCAGAGGAGAGGAAGAAGCTCTCGAAATGAAAGGAGACGTGAGGTATTTATAGACAGCGCTGCTACGCCCGTAGCCAGGCTGGCTGTGTCCGCGCGAACAGGCCAAGCAGGCCAATACCGGGCAGGCGCGCTATGACCGTAGGGGAGCCCTACGGCTGTAGCCGAGCAGGCTTGCCGGACAAGTTGTGTGCTTCACTTTGGAAACTTTAGGAAGTCCGTTTGGGCTCCGATTGACGAACGGTCAGCCGCTACGCGCTCGTGGCGGGTTCGGTCGGGTTTGATCGGGGTTGACTGGGTTTGACCAAGGGCTCGGTTCTAGTCGGGTCAGGCTGGATGGTCCAGCCTCGGACCATTTGTCTACGTGTCCCTAGGGGATATTTCTCCTGATATCACTCGCCGCTTTCTACCTGTAGTTAGCGCAATAGTCCCGAGTATCATCAGCTTTTATCAAGTATAAAAGCTATTATCTTTGGTGTTTAAAGGCACCGGGATTTCGACGACGTCCCGGTGCTCACCAATTTTATATCTTAGCATGTCTCTCACATGCCTTCAACTTGGATGCAAGGCTCATGCACAAGTTCATCCCATGCCAAGCGTTAAACATAACTGTACATGAAAGGGGATTTCCAAGAGTCCCACTATTGACCACCAGGTCCTCCTCTACCACCATGTCAAATAACCAACCGGTCCAACCCTCTCAAGATCTTAAGCGGTTAGATGAAGGCCACTAATGGTTTAATATCTTTATTATCAAAAATGTCAATCAGCTATGACAAAGTTTTATATCGACATTATCTATTTGCGTCAAGGAATCATTTTTCATTGAAGAGATGATCCAAGAAAAATTATAACTCTTGCTCTAATGTTCTATTAGAGGTGATCGAACAAAGGTTCCATTCATGTCTTCTTTGTTGCAAAACAAGTGTGAGTTGTTCCCATATTAATGAGCTAGAAAAAAATTGAGCAACATATATATGCTTTGACTGTGCTACTGGTGCATGTTGGCTCCCACAATGATAACAAGTGGTATAAGAGCCGATAGTTCAGCACGGTAAGCATAAACGACCTAGTGGTGGGCATTGACATAAAGATCAAGGTGTAGTTCAATGATATATTGATAATTCTTTCTTTTCTTTGAAAAAGGGGCACATTTTCATTCATTTAAAGGAAATCATCTTCCACTGGGAATCGTCTTCCATCCATCATTAATTTGCCAATGAAGCAAGTTGGAGAAAAAGTCATTTGAAATTTTCCT
Source organism: Dionaea muscipula (assembly GCA_028571145.1). NCBI lineage: Eukaryota > Viridiplantae > Streptophyta > Magnoliopsida > Caryophyllales > Droseraceae > Dionaea > Dionaea muscipula. The sequence goes on from JAOWBR010224595.1 coordinate 14,155, forward strand.
TCCAGTCAAACGGTTCCTAAATGTTGGATTTGATCCCATGGACCAATCTACTAAAAGGAGAGGTAAACCAACTCAATCAAAAAGATCGTTGGCAGCGTATCTTTTTTTAAGGGACAGTAGAATGCCTTTAAGTGCCCATAGCAATGCAGATATTCACTCGATATCAGCACTGTTTTTAAGTGCCAAAGGTTACACGTGTTCCAAATGTTCACAAAAAACAAGTTTGAGCACAGGGTTAGGCTCAAATGGGGTTCTTTTTTTTCTTGTCCTCTTAAGGAGATGATTAAAAATACAAGAGAGATGATAGAACATCAGAATATTAGGCGCCAAGGGAATAATAGAACCAGTACATTCTAGATTCCTGCCCCTGCTCCTACTCATTCCTTTTTTGTTCTCTTCTTCAAATTTCATATGAAAAGCAATAACAAGAACAACAGCAACCAAATAGAAAAGCAACACAGTTAGAAAAAGATTTAATGCAAAACCAAATAGAAAACTGAAATGGAAAAAAAAACTTAAGTCTTACTTAGCATATCATCATCCTGCTTAGATGGAGAACCATCACACCTCTGAGCTGTTCCCCACTGCATCCTGTAGCATGTGTTGTGCTCAATGACTGGTTGATGGCTCCAATCCCCTCTTAGTCGAGGATTGAGGTGCAGAATTTTGGGTGGATCCTCCCCTTGCACGGCATTCAACCCTTGCAATTCCACCACGAACTGTGAGACTAAAACAATGGCATTTCCGTTCCTAATTTTTGCCAGCTGGGGAACATACTCTTGGTGAGCAGGTTGCGGTTTCCCAACCATGGTAATGGAAGATCCCGCTGCTAGTCCACAAGGAAGGAACATCGTATGGTCTCCCTTGCCCAATTCTTCCCTACTCATTGATACCCACGATGGGCATGACTCTGACTCCCCTTCAAAAACAGAACTCTGACTAATATCGGGTAACTCAAAGTCTTTCACTTCTTCCCATGCCTTTAAACCTAAAATCCAAGCCTCATCTGCCATTCTCTCTAACACAGAGAAATCGGTAGTCCTATTCCTACGCCTCATGATCTCACCTGTTATCCGACCATATCTGTTCTGCAGAGGTTTTATGGGTTGAAATCCAACTTTTTTATCATCTGCCAGAGGGTTGTGGCGTCGCAAGGACAATACATCCAGGTTCTCATTATCTTCTAATTTCCAGTGAAAGGCATCATGATGCATCGAAGTAATTGATGATTTGTTAACGTCCACACTCTCAATGGCCAGGCCCGTATTGTACACATCATCCCCACTCAACAAGGAAGCAATTTCCAAAATCTTAGGGAACTTGAAAGTGATGAAAGCCAAGTACAATGCTGCTACAACCAGCAAAAAGTGTGGCAATTTGAACCTTCTGGGACTATAGGGATCAGTGGGTTTCAGTCTTTTCATCTCTCTCTCTCTCTCTCTTCGTATACACAATACACAACCATCATCAAAACCCACAAACATTACGTATCCATTTCTCGTGGAGGCAAATAGAGACCGGACGATAGAAAACCCTAGGAGCAGGCAAAATCAACGAATCCAACAAACTCAAAGAAGTACCTCAATGCAAGCCCGTGAAATGAAAGCTGTGGATTGTCGTAAAACATGAAAATTGAATCATCAACAGAATAGTAAAGCTTGTCAACAACGGAGCAAAAACTTTACCAGCATTCCTCCCGACTGCTCTGATCTCTAAACCAAAGCGAAGGAAAATAGTCTTCGGTCCAAACTCGGTCGAGTGTGCGTGGTTGTGGCTGGTAGAAGGATGGCAAAAATGAGGAAAGGCACACAAAAAAGTCACATGCTATTGCTTGACCTAGGCTTCAAAATTGGTAATGTGTGCGTGATTTCTTCGGCGAGGCGAATTACTATTACGTTTTATGCAGATTTTGATTCAGAGGGTACCTAGATATGATCCGGGGAAACCGCTCCGATGCCTAAGTCAGCAGGTGAAGAAGATGAACGGTAACTCCTGCGTGAAAGGAAAACCGGAAGATGCAAGGGTGCAAGAATGAAAAAGAGAGAGAGCAGTCAAGCGGGGTTGGTTAAGAGGGTGATGATCGTTAAGTGGACCTTCGCGTACGATTGAGGGAAGGCAAAATCGAGCGAGACCGAGTTGGGAACTGACCAAGGATGCAAAGGTGGCCCGGACAGGCAAAGGTGGAGTCCCGGGCAGGCAAGGCACCCCGGAAAGCAGGAGCAGAGTCCCGGACAGGCTCCCGAGCGGGTATCCCGAGCAGGCGGCCAGGCAAGAGAGGGGGCCGAGCAGGCTCCCGAGCAGGTGGCTCGAGCAGGTGTCCCGAGAAGGTGGCCTGAGCAGGCGTTTAGGAAAAGGTCACAGCCAGTCAGAGAGGAAAGAGTATGGCCAAAGTATGGTCAGCCTAGGGGGTCTGAAAATCGGATCCCGAAAAATGAAGGGGTGCAGGCCTATTTATAGGCAAGAAAGAAGAGAGAAACCCGAGCAAGCAACCTGACCAGGCAGCCGAGCAGGCTCTCCGAGCAGGCATCCCGAGCGGGCTTCTAGAGGGGTTTTGTGCGGCGAACTTCGGGAAGTCCGTTTGAGATCATTTTAGCTTCGATTGACGAACGGTTTGCGCCCACGCGCTCGTAGCGAGATGGGGAATCATTCAAGATGGGTTCGGTTGGGTTTGGTCGTGGTTGACCGGGATTGACCATGGTTTGACCGGGGGCTCGGGTTCAGTCGGGTCGGGCCGGTCGGGCCGGTCGGTCCAATCTCGGGTCCTTTGGCCACATGTCTAAAGGGGTAAATCCCTTTATATCATCACTCCCCCAACTTTGTAATGCGAACGTAGTTCGGACTGCGAAGTTAGAAAACAAGTCAGCTCTAACCTAGACTAAGTGGGCAAAGTTCGAGCCAATCTACCTGAGTAGGCTAACTGATATACGGGTATTCACCCCTGCGTTCGTGAACAAGGAGATTAGATGGTTCAAACCGGGTTTTTGACCCACACCTTGACCCGCTCGGGGTGCACGCTCGGGGTGCACGCTCGGGGGTCCAGGTCCCGGGTGGTCTATGGTTCCCTTTTATCACTACATACCAGAAGATGCTTTTTCTCTCTTGCAGGATATTCAGGATATTCCTCCCGCTCGGGGCTCGTTCAGAGTCCTCCTGGAGTTAGCTCAATGACTCATTCATAACACACGCTCCGCTGTGATTAGCTCATGCCTCATCTCTCACACCTTCCGTGGTTGGCTCGCTCGGGGAGACTCGCTC
>JAOWBR010224706.1:0-17408 GCA_028571145.1 Dionaea muscipula
TTACACTGTTACAAGGGGTAAACCCCAGTAACTCACTACAATCTCCCTTCTGATCCACTAGGGACAAAGGATTAGAAAAAACAGAAATTCAGCAAAACCTCCCCAATCGGGAGCACCATGCACATCCCACATGGAAAGGAAAACATACCAAAACACAAAACACCATCAATGCAGGTGAACACAAGCAGGGTAAACAACACAACAAGCAGGCTAAACAAAACAAGCATCAAAGTCTCAAGAACGACCCGGCCTCGTCCTCTTGACCTGCCTTTACCGTGATGTCCACCGCGCCCCCTCATCGCCTGCCACAACTTGGCCAATGTCATCTCTTCCCCCTCATAGACCCCTCCCGAACTCAAACCATCCATCATAGGAGGCTCCACCTCACCTAGAAGCTCATCCATTCTTCGCAAAGTCACCCGACACATCTCCCTCAACCACTAGCACATCATCCACAAGCTCAGCCAATGGCCCAAACCTAAAGATGGAAGCCCTGCCTCCCTTACCCTCTCCTCTCGACCTGCACTCTTACCACCCGGTCCAATCATCTCTCTCTCCTAACTCTTCCAACATTCCACTCACTCCCTCTTAAACTCAGGGCAACTAAGTTATTCGCCCTCTCTTGACCAACCGTTGGTCAAGGGGAAACTATCACCGGGGGAGGTGGGGCAACCACTAGTCTAGCGGACATCGAGCTGTCCCATGTCCAAAAGACCCCACACCCCTCACATCGTACCGGGAATCAATCAAACTTAGCATGCCCCATGCAACATCTAGCTCCAGAACGCGCCATGATCTCCCTACGACACTGAGCTGTCGCATCTACCTCAATACACACATGGGCAAATGGCAATTTAGATCTAACGACCGTAAACTTGTCAATATGGAGAGGATGTCCCACCGCACTAGCTATTCTACTCAACCCCTTCGGATTCCAAACCTCTAGAGGAATATTGTAGAAGGTAGCCCACGTTGAGACTTTGGACAATGTCTCTTTAGTGAGAGACGTCATCTGTTCCTATCGTCTAAAGCAAAAGTGGCTGACCCCAATGAACCATGGGCCCCGCTCCTACACCCCATCCCTTCCCTCCGCACTTGAGAATCTGAAAATTAAAAAACCATTCTCCATGGACCTCACATCCACCGGCCCATCCGTCCTCCACATACTTAACGCTCTCGATCTCACTAACTCAAACAACAACGATGATTAGAGAAAATATCCCACCATGCACCTATCCCACTCCTCATCACCGACGGCCCCATTTCAAATCAACACAAACGCCTCTGTCAACTAAACTAGGGGGTACAAAACGTAGCTTCACATTCGAACGCCCGTCCGTACCAACAACAGAAGCAAAAGACCAGCCACCTGGACCCGGCCAACCAACCCCTCGACCTTCCTACCCATGCACCACCCTCGCCCCCACGTCTCCCTGCCCACCAACAGCCCCCACAACAACGTGCCCATTGCCCACCTGACCTCCACCACCAGTACAAGCCACCCCTAGCTAGCTTGCACCAAACCCAGACAACTTAGGCTGACCCCTAACCCCCACCACCCACTGCCCACTAGCAGGCCGCTGAGCCTCCGCGCTCGCCGTCATGCCTAGCCCCTCCAAAGTCACCCCCGAGCCAATAGTCGACTAGACCTGCCCAGGCGCATTAGAGCCACCCACAGCAAGTCCAACGGCAGCCATCTCCTTCCCCGAGCCGTGGCCCTTGCAGGACTCCATCGCCACCTAAATCACGTCAGACTGAACAACTGCGCCGGCCACAACATTAACATCTAGATCTGCGCAAATTTGGGTCTTCTCCATCGAGACCCCATCGCAGAGAGGCGGGGCTGCCAACCTCACATCCAGTTGAAGCTCCTCACCATCATCCACCCTAAAAGCGTCATGCCCACTGGACTCTTCAAACGATGGCAAGGACTCAATCGACGAACCTACACCGATCTGGAAGTGTCGCTAGGATCTGGGGTCAAGTCATCCGCACCTGAGCCACCCCCATCAACACCACTTACACCACCGCTCGCCCCAAACGTCGAAAGAGACGGAGATGGTGAGCTACGCTGGGGAGGAAGCAAAACTGACCTGTCGCCCAACAACTCCCCTTCCACCAAACCCAATTCCATCTTCTGCATTTTTATCTCTCGCGTCGTCGCCGACCGTCCAATGCGGCTCATCTGGAACACGAACATTTGGAGATGTTCTCGGCACACCTCGCCACTGGTCTGATGAGTCCTTCGTCGTCCTGCCTCGGCTAGACCTGCGACGACCCACCTCCTAGATCTAGGTTTGGCTTGCGTTCTCTCTCAAGTTATTTTTTTTCCTCACCCAGAATGTCGTTTTGGATCTTTTCCACAAGCTTCTTTTTGCCCTTTACTATGAAGCCCTCTGGTTGCTTTATATAGATATCTTCTTCCAATCTAAGGTATCTACCATAAAGGAAAATTATCTTCACATTCATCTGCTCAATCTCTAAGTCTAGACTAGCAGCCAAGTCTAAAACAACTCAGGTTGAAGACATTTTCGCCACCAGAGAGAAAATCTCTCTAAAGTCTATACCTTTTGTCTGATAGAAGCCTTTGACAACAAGTTTGGCTTTATAAATCTGGGTTGGGAAGTAATTTCATCTTGCTTCATTCTGTAGACCCACTTGTTCTTCAAAGCCCTCTTACCCTTTGGCAACTTTACCAACTCGAAGGTGTGATTCTCTTGTAAAGACATCCCATCTTTCATGGTCTCAATCTATCCTTCTTGCGATCATCCTCCATAGCCTCTCCATAACTTTGGCTCCCCCTTATTCGTCATCAATACATACTCTGCGGCGGTATGGCAAAATACCGAGTGGAAGGCTATCGGTCTCTCCCAAATCTCTTAGGTTGATCCACTGGTGGAACAAATGCTCTAAAAAGCGTTAGGTGCTAGTTGGGCAACCGAGGGGGCCCTGACGCCTAGGGAGATTAATCGGAGCCTAGAGATTAGGCGATTTTTAATTTTTATAATAATATTTCTCTCCCATCTCTCAAAGCCTGATTATAATTGTTGTAGTTTTAGCTGGACTGAGTTCATTCTTGGTCCTATCCTGTGCAGATCCATGTTGCATGATAAAAAGAGGAGTACAAGCAATTGTTCAAGACAATCCATGTTGACCCCATGTTGCGTGATGCTGCTATTGAAGACAATCTAATAATGTGAAGACATTATATATATCTATATCTATATATTACTATTATATTGTGTGAAGATTTTGAATCTTCACATAAGTTGTGAGAGACACATTTTGTACTCCACTTGCTTGAGGACACGTGCTCCACTTGCTGGGGTATACCCACTTGCTTTTTTTTATCCACTTGCTATCCACTTGCTACACGGGTATATCCACTTGCCCAATCATACCATCATTTTCTTCATACTAAAAATTATTACATTAATGCCAGAGTTTGTGTGACATCTATATCACACATAAGTTATCTCACATATATTTTTTGGACCAATTACATAGTGACACATGTCAATTAAATAAAATTATCACATTAATTATTTTTCGTGCCTTGACACGGACATCCGCTAGTATATATATTGAGCACTATGATGCCTAGCATAATTAAGAACAAAATAGCGAGCTGAGCAATATGTGAACAAAATAGTGAGCTAAGCAATATGTGAACAAAATAGATACCTACCTAACCAGCTGCTTTCTGTCAGTTCTATGATTTATTCTGCATATTTTCTCATATCCTTGATACCTCTACAATATGTGATAATTAAATAGATGCATTTAGGTGAGAAATGTCACTACATTTAGAATATGTTGCACCACCACAACAAAAAAAACTAGGCGATAACAACATTCAAAGTTCAAAATCAAATGACATCAAGTAGTAGCAAACTAACTAGTCAATTATTCATTATCGTCTTCTCCATATTCCTCCACAATGCGGTCTTCATCGGACATAAACTGAAACTCCTCATCTTCTTCTTCTTCATCTTCCGACATAAAATCTTCTTCATCTAACTCCCATACTTCAACATTTCTACCACTTCTTCTAGGTTGGAGGAATTTATCCGCTCTCATAGCTTCACTAATCACATCGTATGAAAGTCCGGAAATGGGATCAACTTCATCATCACCACCTTCAACAATTCATCTTTGTGCATGTCTTGCTTCTCTTGCTAATAAGACATCTCTTTCCCTTTTTCTCTTGTTGATGAGTTTGGCATTGAATTGGACATACACTAGATTGTTCAACCTTGTTGCATCTAGTCTATTTCGTTTCTTTGTATGTATCTATAAATACATACAAAAACAAATAAAAAAATTCCCAAGTTAGTGTAATTCATAAGTTAGTAGATGAGAGAGAGGTGAGAGAGAAATATAATTACTTGCTCCCTCAAAGGTACTCCAATTTTTCTCACACCCGGATGAACTTGAAGTCAAGGAAAGAATCCTAATTGCAAATCTTTGTAATTTGGGCGTATGATTACCATAGTTAGACCACCATCCAACTAGTTAAGAAAGAAACACAATTCAATTAGTAACTAGTAAGTAGTAATTACATAATAAATTAACAAACATAATAAATTAATAACAAAAAAACTTTTTTTACCCGGTTCATATTTGTCATCATTAGTTTCACATCCCTTTGTAGCAAGTATCCTTCCAAACCCATCATCTTTGTTCTTGTACTTCAACAACTCTTGATTGACAACACAATCTTAGGCTTTCACATCATTAGGTAAGAAACATTCCACACAAGTAAGAAATTGATCCATGACATTTGCATCATTAGCAATGATAGAATCCTTAAAAAAAGTAGTAAGGATTCAACAAATAAGCTGTTAAATGCAATGAACTATCTAGCTGCCCCAAGGCTTTTGCTTCAATGATTTCTAGTGTTGGCCGATAGCTACTCTCCGCTTGTTTGAATGTCACTTTGATGTCTTCTTTTACTTGTTTGAGTTCCCTATAAACAAAACTCATTGATGGCTTTCAATCCCCATCAACAAGTTGAAGAACTTTCACAAGTGGAGCATACACTCTCAAGCATAGGTTTACACAATTCCAAAAAGCATTACTAAACAAAATAGCATATGCATCTTTTCCCTTTTTGCACTTAGCCCACTTGCTCTCTCCCCATTCATTGCTACCAAACATAATCCTCAAATCTTGTTTCTTGTCCATCAAACTTTGCAAAGTAAGGAAGACGGTAGCAAATCTAGTCACATAGGGCCTCACTATATCCCTCTTTTTGTAGCTTTTCCCATCATTGACAATGTCTTATGATGGGCATAAATAAAAATAGTAAAGGCTTTTGCCTTGTCTATGATTCCTTTGAATTTAGGAAGCTTACTAATGCCTTCAAGCATTAGGTTCAATGTATGAGTGGCATATGAAGTCCAAAAAATAGTAGGCCACATCTCCTTCAACAAACCTCCTGCAGCCATATTGTTTGAAGCGTTGTCCGTGACTACTTGGATTACATTTTGGGATCCAACATCATCAATGAACTTGTCAACATAATTGAAGAAATATTGCCCCATGTGAGACTCTTCTTAATCTTCTTTGAAAGTAACAAAAGTAGTCTCATATCTACAATTCACACACAGGTTTACGATACTTCTTCTTTTTCGGTCGGTCCATGCATCGGTCATGATAGAGCAACCCGTTAGAGCTCACACTTCTTCTTGCTTCTTGCGGGATCGTTTTGTTCTTTCCACCTCTTTCAACAATGGCTCCCTTAGTTGGTATTGGCTTGGAGGTTGGTATCCCATGCCAAATTATCAACCGCTTCACAAAATTGCCTAAAGGCATCATTGTCGATAGCATGGAATGGAATACCATTTTCATACACTCATCGAGCCAACCATAGATGCACCTTATGAGTTCTTTCCTTCTAAAGTGTATTACTTATGTTCTGCCGTTGCTATTTTGGTTTCGGGATTGATACCCGATGCAAATTTATCTATTGTACCAATTGATAGAAAGATCAATCCATTGGACCAATTCCGAGATAGTTGTAGCAAAAAAGTTGTACAACCCAAATCCACCGTCGGCAACCTAAGACCAATCAACACCCAAAACCCCCAAATCAAGCATAAAACTCCCATTTTTATCACCCAAACCAAAAGAAAAAAAAAATCAGGTGTATCAAACACAAATCAACTTACCGACGACGAGGGTTACTCATCGGTGTCCGTGCTCAAGGCTTCGAGCCACTGCCAACCTCAATTTGATCTGCTCCGAGCCTGAGGGACAAAAGCCCTAGTGTCGATACTTGCCGGTCGATTCCCCACCAGTCACCGCCCTCAATTCCCCACCAATCACCACCGCGATTCACTGATTGCCGTCGCCGAGAGCCACTCCATGTTGCCACGAGCAAACAACCATCGATCGAAGAGAAGAAATCAGAAGACAAGAACAGAGAATTTGAGGAGAAGAAAACGAGAGAGAAATCAGAATAGGAAATTTAATTAGGTAAAGTTTAATTCGGTTAATTTATTTAGGTTAGGGTTAATCAGGTGTCAATTTAGATTAATTAGGTTAATTTAGGTTAATTAGGTGTTAATTTAGGTTAATTAGGGTTAATCAGGTGTTTATTAGTTTAATTAGGTTAGTTTAATTTGGTTTGGGTTAATAAGTAAAGTTAATTTAATTAATAGGGTTTATATTAGGGTTTGTTGGCCAAATTAGACCGTTGACCGCCTAGACCTAAAATTTGCCTGCCTAGACAGAAAATCGCCGTCTGGAACCGCCTAGTCGCTGCCTGGGGCCACATAGGTGCCGCCTAGGAACTGCTTCTGCCCAAAGCAATGCCGAAGGCTGTAATCGCGGCGCCGATGGTCCGCTTAGCGCCTAGGCTGATTTTTCAAATACTGGGTAGAACCTCTGAAACTGGTGCTTCCTCATTTATATTATCCTCCTGTTGAGGATCATTTTCTTCCTTCACTGGTACTGGATCCTAATGGTCATTCTGATCATCAAATTGAAACTAAATCTGAACTGACTTATCCTCCAAGGGCACTGGATCCAAGTCACAAAGATTATCATCCTGTCGAGGCACTTGTTTCTCTGTCTTTTCCATATCCTCATTTGTTTAATATTTCACAAACACGACATCACGATTTCTGACAATCTTCTTCTCAATCGGATCCCACAACCTGTAGCCGAATTCATCCAGATTATAATCTAAGAAGATACATTGTTTGGTCTTCCCATCAAGGTTAAACTTCTTATCTTTGGAAACGTGAACTTACGCTTTGCACCCAAAGACGTGCAATTGATCATAAGAAGCATCCTTACCCGTCTAAGCTTTATCAAGAATATCTAGCTAAAGAGGTATACTTGGTGACAGGTTTAGGACATGCCAACTATACGCATCATTGTCTGGTTTAAGAAGATACATTGTCTGGTCTTCACATCAAGCTTAGATCTCTCATCATTGGGAACGTGAACAAACGCTTTACACCCAAAAACGTGCAAATAATCATAGGAGACACATCCTTACTTGTCTAGACTCTGTTAGGAATATCTAGCTGAAGAGATATACTTTATGATAAGTTTAGAATATGCACAATTGTATACAAAGATCACCCTAAAAGCTCTTTGATAATTGTTTTTGTGAGAGTATGCAGTGAACTCTCTCCATAAGTGTCTTATTCAACCTCTCAGCTATGCCATTCAATTGAGGTGTTTTCAAAGGTGTCCTTTGATTCCGTATTTTATACTATCTGTAGTACTCATCAAACCGATCAACATACTCTCCCCTATTGTCTTTGCGAATACACTTTAATTTCTTCTTTACCTGCCTCTCAACCAGCACAAGAAAGTCCTTAAAGACTCCCGATACTAGATCTTAGTTCTCAGAGTATAGGCCCACACCTTTAGTGATCATCTAGTCATGATGTAAGATGCTCCTCCAAGTGACCGAGTCTTCAATGGTCCGCAGACATGTGAATGTACGAATTCTAGCACATCAGACTTTCTAGAAGGAAGTGCACTCTTAAAGGAAACTCTCGTTTGTTTTCCCTTTAGACAATTCTCGCACCTTTTCAAGTGTACTTTATTCAGGTTTGATAGGAGATCCTTCTTAGCCAATGTGTCAAGCCCTTCTCACTCGTATGGGCAAGTCTTCTATCCCAAATTTTAGAAGTAGACTCGTCTCTCGTGACATTCACTTGGTCTACTAAAAGTTTCGCCTGAAGTAAATAGAGCATATAATACTTTTTACCCCTAGCTATAACCATGGAACCCCTGGTAAGTTTTCACTGCCCATCAATGAAGGTGTTATAATAATTTTCATCATCAAGGCCTCTAGAAATCAGATTCAAGCACATCTTTGGAATATGCTTTACATTCGTCGGAACCAACTTCATGCCATTAGATCTCCAAACAAACATCACTTAGGCTAATAACTTTACAAGGACTGTTATTGCCCATCTTTACCGCACCAAAGTCTCCTGATGTATACGTGGTAAAGAACTTCTTCCTAGGAGTGGTATGAATAGATGCTCCATTGGCAATAACTCAGCTGATCTCATGACATGCTATATTGATGGCCTCTTCATCGTACACAGTGAGATAACTATCCTCTATAGTGGCAACAACAACATGATCATTAGTCTTAGTATCGTTGCCCTTCTTCTGATCTCTATCATCTTTCTCTTGATTCTCACGCTTCCATTTCTCAGTCTCGCTTCATATGCTCTTTTTTATGACAATAGAAGCTCTCAATGTTGGCCATCTTGTCTCTACTTTTGCTTTTACCCTTGCCCTTATTCTCCTAACCTCTCGACTCAGTCTTGTCCCTCTTCTATGTAACTAGTATTTTTTACCTCACTGAAGTCCCTTGAGATTTCCATCTTATTTTTTCATTCAAAACACTCAGTCTAGAGCTGAGATAAAAAGAGACATTCTGAATGTCTTCCAAGAGTCCGACAGAGTCCCAAGTAAGCATAGCCCTTAGATCTCGTTATCAAACTTGATTCCTATCCCAGCTAGCTGGTTTATCATCCTTTGAAATGTATTCAAGTGATTTGTCAAAAGCGTCCTATCTTGATATCTTAGGGTCATCAATTACTTGATTAGAAACATTTTATTATTTCCTGTCTTCCTGGTATATAACTGCTCAAACTTACTCCATAATATCCATGCATGTGTCTTATCACAAATATGGTTCAACACATTATCATCAACCCGCTGCCTGATGTACCTAAATTGTTGCACCAAAAAATGCAGGCCAATACCAAAGGGCTCGAGAACCGAGTTCGGTTGATTGAGCCGATAGAAAGAACGGTCCTCACGAGCTAAGTCGAGGATAACTCGAACTTGGTTGAAGAGAGATCCAACTCGGTGTTCTGAAAAGAAGTAATAAACACGTCAGAGAGTATCTTGAAACGTGAGCTCGAAAAGACTGCTCCGATATTTAAGTAAGCAAATAGCTAGATGAGAAGTCGAGTTAAGTTGTGAAAGGAGAAAGTTAGAAGTTGGGCAATGAATGTATATCTGGTTGGTGGTTGAGGGAGGGGTTTTTATAGATCGCGAGGATAATTATCAAATCACCATTTTTCCCCGGCCAAGCCGAGTAGCCTGACAAAGATGCCGGGCAGATCAGCCGGGCCGATTGGCCGGGAAGAGTTGCTGTGGTGTTTCACCAGGTTCTGGGTAGGGTTCGACTGAGTAGAAATCTCGTCTTAGGTTCGGTCGTTTCTCTTGTCTTTTTGTCCACGTGTCTAGAGGGTATTTTCCTGTACGTCATCAATCCCTCAAATCTGTAGTGCGAACGTAGTTTGGACTGTGAAGTTTTTATCAAGTTGGCTCTCATCGAGCTAGGTGGGCGTTTGTATGATTTGACCCAAATGAACAAAGGAGGTGCTCGTAGCGTTTGTATGATTTGACCCAAATGAACAAAGGAGGTGCTCGTAGCAGGTGAATAGGTCTCCGGACAGATGTGTTGAGTAGAGCAGCTGGGCCAGATGGCCGGGTAGAGTTGTCACGGTGTTCCACCAGGTTCAATGTAGGGTTCGATCGGACAGAATTCTCGCCTTGGGTTCGATCGTTTCCCTTATCTTTTTGTCCACGTGTGTCGGGGGTATTTTCCCATATATCACATATATTTGTCGATGCAAAACCACCCCCCTCTTCGTCATATTTTCTGTCCGGCTTCTCAGTGGAAAACACAAGTAAATGGAATTGCTTTACGTAACGTAAGTCCTCCATCTTCCCCTGTGTGATAATTGGAACTGTTCAATGTGACCATTCTATTCAAGTTAGTTTCCATCGTTCAATCATAAACTAGCCTTGAGCCAACTTTCTGATACCATTTTGTGGGGCGAAAATCCTAATATCAACCGACTAGGCGCAATCGATTAGGCTCAATGAAAAATTTCTTCTGCCTTTGTGAAGAAACCTACCCGCCTCTGTGAAAAAACCTATCCGCCTTTGTAAAGAAAACTTACCCATCTTTGTGAAAGAACCTGTGAGGAAACAACGAGAGAGTCTGAATGTTGACAAACCTAGCAATCACGTAATGCATAATTTATATTGAAGATTTTAACTTCTCACGTGACCGAAATCGACAATCAAATCCAATATAATAATGAATATGATTACAAGCAAAGAAGCTTTGGAGTAAAGAAAACAAAAGGAGGCAAAGGGTATTCATAGGCAAAGTCCAACCCTCACCAAAACCAAAATTCCAATGTGGGAAAACACCAAGAAGAAAAACACATATATGCAACACAATTCGTATTCTTAACTGATATCCTTGAAACAGAAAATGTTCCTTTCAGTACGTTTGGGATTTGGGTAATGCCACTTCTATGTGTTCTAGGTTGTTGGAGAACAGTTACGAGACATGATATGCACAGTGGGAGATTTCTTTGTGGTTGAGTACCCTCTCCCATAGGAAACCAAAGAGTTTTCAGCTGAACAAAAGTTTCCTTGAGAACAAATGCACTAACGAGAATATATAGTAGATTGACTTTGTTGCTAAGTATTTACAGTGAATATATTGTAATTCAGAAACTCTAGCTGGATTAGTTAGATTCTCCATGAACAATCTTTTTAATTCGGGACTCCAGAATGCTTGATAAGGTCGTGTGTTTGATGATGATGATGATGATGAATGCCTGATGAACTGAGCTTTCAGTTGCTAGCTAATCCCCTCTAAAAGCCATACGCTGGGTAACATAGAGGATCTGTATAGCAATGTAACAAAACCACTCAGTTTGAATGTCCCAAAAATACAATTTGGTTCCTAGCTCCTTTTGGGCTACAGCCCAGCCAAAGGGCATTTTAGAATCTTCTCCCCCCCCCCCCCCCGGCCCGCGTAACGACTACCTCATATCCTCATACTGGAAATTGCAAATGGATCCTACAAATTCTCCATTCATTTCATATTGCAGCTTGTCTTCCTAAATAATGGGTCCTATGGAAAGCTTGCAAGCCCCGTAGCCAGCAGTCCTAGGGATTTGATACCCCCTGGAACACTACAATCAAATCACAATCTAGCTGCCAAGAATACATGAGCCAATAGTTCTCATGGACCTGAAAGACATAAAAATTGTTCTTGTTAGTTATACAGCCTATTTCTACTTTGTTAGCTGAAAGGTGAAGCCCTCTATTTCTAGGTCTGGCAGTTGGAGTGTTGCGCCAACATCCCAGCTTCAGTGTTGGTGTAGGTTACATTTTGCAAAACTATTTAGATAAAAAGTTACGATTGAAGTTCTCTTTTCCTACACTGTAGAATATCGAATACCTGCTTGCCTTTTGCTGATGATGACTCCCTGTAATTTGGTTATGCATGGAACTGCAGTACGATGCTCTGATTTGTAGCCGGGATCATCGAGCCTCATTAATTGAGCTGATAAATAAAAAACAAGTTCTTGGAGATTTGTTTAACCAACTCCGGCTAGCATTACAGAGGCGGAACAAGCTTCGTCCTGCTCAGGTAACGGATTTTTGTATACTGAAAGTTCAGTGAAACATTTGCTATTAGATCTCTCATTAATATGTGTGCATTATCTGTTTTTTGTTTTATTGTCTCAGGCTAACTTGTTTGTAAATGGTGTTAGATGGTATTAGCTTTATCACTGACCTTGTCTGAAGATGCTGCATTGTTTTGACTGCTATTTGTGAGATTAGTTTAAGTACAAGGAATATTTCTTCACGAAATTCCCTGTTAATTTCTTGTTATTTTTTTGTTTCTTTTTGCTTTCAAATCTGACACATATTTGCTATCCTGGTTATCTCACCATGCAGAACTTATGAGCCTTTTATTCTAATGGTTGAAGCTACTGTCTGTAGTTTAGCTTTGGTGCTCTGTTATAGCTTGACTAGGTTCATTCTGCTGACCTTTCTAATTAATTTCTCTATAGAGCGACAGCAACATCTTAAACTATGTCTGCAAGCAATTTATCATAATATGCATTCCACATGCGCCATTACTTTAAAGCTATGAGGATTTTCAAGCACCTGAACAATAATCAGAAGTACATCTGTTCTTGATCAGTGGTGCATGATCTGGATTTTCTATAACAGGGTTACATAGATAATTTTTTTAAGGGAAAAAAAATCCAATTCCCTGGGATAGCATCACAACCATTGATTTTTGTGGAAGGATACAAGATAAAGGAGATTACAGGAAAATTAACTGAATTTTAAGGTGTACACTTGGAAGGCTTTTTTTGTTGGTTTCCCTTTTTTCCTGTTCCAAATGAGAGATGACCTTATTCTTCAAAGTTGAAGCTAGAGTGGTCAATGGACAGTACTTGTGTTTTCCTTTCTCTGCTTGAAGGAGAGAACTTAGTTCTCACTATAGAGAACGTGGTGCTAGAGAGTGTTAGGTTGCAACGGAGAGAGCAAAAGCGGGAGGCGAAGAATGATACAAGAAACACACCATGTGTCAGAAGTGAGCAGTGAGTATGTGTTGGCAACAGAGAAAAGTCATTCTCTTCTTAGAAACATCCTGCATAGGAATATTTTAACCAGTCTTTTTTTTCGGTAAGTAAGAATAATATATACATGAAAAGGAAAGTACAAGTGTACAAGTCAGACAAGACTTAGGTTGTCCCCAAGTAGAGGACAATCTTAGGACTCCCTAAAAGACAGCAAAAAAAACAAAGCAGCCCTGAGGCAATAAAATACAGGCTAAGTGACAGTACTAGCCAACATAAATGAAGGATATTGTGACCTCAGTAGGAAGCTGACGCTCGCCAACCATCTGTTTGTTCCTCTTCATCCAAATATAATACATACAAGCACTGAGAAGGCATTTGAACTCCCGATGCCGCCGCAAAGGATGCCAGGCCGGGGAGCAAAGAAGTGCTCGTATGTCACTCCAAGCAATAAGAAAGTTTGGAGTGACATGACGGGCCAAAGTCAAACACCGGACTTCGGATGAAAAGGAACAAAGGAAGAAGAGGTGATCCAGAGTCTCACAATAGCACTGACACAAGCAGTAGGCAGATGAGGGTGCAACACCAATACTGAACAGATGATTCCGTGTAGGAAGCCTCTCCATGAAGATCATCCAAACGATTACTGCAAATCGCGGCACCGCTCCCTGGAACCAGACCAGGTTCGCCCACGGGACCCGTGAATGAGTGCACTGAAGCTGCCTCCACACTAAAGCAATAGAGAAAACACTTCCGGGAGATAGTGTCCAAACAACTCGATCCTGGGTGGAAGGAGTCGGAAAATTGGTGCTCAGCACCAGATCTCGAATAGAATTAAAAATGGCCCGTCTGACTCGTGTGAGCCGCTGCGTACCACCTCTAACATAATCCATCCAAACTGTGTCGGTAAAGAAGTCACGAACAGAACAGGCAGACGAGACGCTAGACCTCTACATGGTTTGGCTTCCAAGGGTTTCGATGAGGGGACCCGTGGGAAGCCATGAGTCGTACTATGAAGAGATCCGACTGCCATCACCCACGCTCCACGTCGTCAAATCCCGCACAAAATGTCGCATGAAAAGGAGTTTTCTCCATATCCATGTACATCTATGTGGTACAGAGACGCTCCAAAAGGACCGACCTCGCAGGAGATATGTCCGGACCTAATGGGACCAAACACTGTCCGCTGGATCTGAAAGAAGATGTCAAATGTGTTTGAGCTGTGCAGCTCGATTCTAAACTGTCACCCTTTTTAGACCCAGTCCCCCCTCCTTAGTTCGGCAAACGTCCGCCCAAGCGACCTTGGCCTTATGAGGTTCCAAAGATGGTCCAGCCCATAAGAACTGTGCCATAATCCTCTCAATGGCCTTCGCCACCGACTTAGGAAGGAGGAGTATAGAAGATCAAAAGGTCTGTATCCCAAAAAGAACCGAGGACACTAACTGAAGCCGACCCACATAGGATAGATGACAGGTCGTCCAGTGCTGAACCCACGCAGAGATGTGCTCCACAAGCATCAAGCAGTCTCTAGCCGTCAACCTGGTAGAGATGAGTAGGACCCCATGATAGCGGACCGGAAAGTGCCTAAGTCTGAAGCCAGATGCCGTCAAAATACTCTGTCTGACATCCTCCTCAACCCCGCCAAAGAAAATTGCACTCTTAAGGGGATTCATCCGTAATACCGAAAACTGTCCAAACCCCTTAAGAGCGGAAATGATCGTAGCCACCGATAGAAGTGTCCCCTAAGAAAAGATCATGAGATCATCAGAAAATCATAAGTACGTCAGAGCAACCTCCCGACACCGCTAATAAAACTCGAAACCCTGGTCCTCTGCAACCCTACGAAGTATCTCCTTTTAACCAGTCTTTGATGATAGAACATGCTGTTTGAAACATTCCTTTTTTTTCATGTCGGTATTTTATGCAGAGGTGTATCCACAGTATGTCCTTACCCATCATCATCATCATCATGTTTGCGACCTTTTCTCACAAGGTGGGGTCGGCCACACGGATACGTGCACACGTGATCCGCAGGATATGTGCGAACGTGATCCGACAATTATAGTACACTGGTTGTCGGCTACCTAACACACATTGTTCTAATCTAATCCGCAGGTTAAGTTGGAGCTAAGAATTGTAATATATACTACTGTTGTGCGTGAAAAATCCCCATGTTACTGTGAGTCCGAAGAGTCCCCAAGGATATACATCCAAGTCCCGATGCCAATCAGACAAAGGTGGCTCCAGTCGGCGGAGGACCCGGTCGGCCCGGGGGAGAAGTGTCGATAATCTGGAGGTGACTCCGATTCGTCCAAATATGTCGTCCACCCGTCGTCGATAACCTAAGGGGATCAGCAAACAACGTCAGATGGTATCCCGAGGTGTGACCTTGAGGAAACCGCTCTGATGCCTAAGTCAGCACGTGTCCAAAATAATTGATAACTTCTGTGTGGAGGAGGACCGGAGAAATGCAGGGAAAGTCGAGAGAGAGTCGTACAATGTGGATCAGAATGGACAAACAGGCGAGATTCGCCGAATGGGGGTCGAGTCAGGAAATGGCCAAGTGGTGGCGGTCCCCGGGTTGGTAGAGGTCGGGCTTGGGCCGGGTTGCTCTACCTGGGTCGGGTCCGAGTGAGGCAAAGGGAGAAGCGAGCTGGAAAGCTCGGTGGTCGATCGGCTCGGGTCGGGTTGCTCTACTCGGGTCGGGCGTTCTACCCGGCTCGGTCTGGGTGGAACAGTGGCGGAGGTGGGGCTCAGCCAGGGATCGCGGAGATGAGAAATGAGAAAGGGAGGGAGCCTTATATAGACAAGGATCAAGAGGCAAAATTACCATTTTGCCCCTGGAACTTTTGAAGCCCGTGTGAGCAATGCAGAGCTCCAATCGACGAACAGTTAGCGGCTGTACGCTCCTGGTGAGGTCGGGAATCATCTAAGACGGTTTTGGTCGGGTTTGACCCAGGAGTTGACCAGGGCTCGGGGCCGGCTGGACGGTCCAATCTAGGACCCTTTATCCACGTGTCCTCAAGGGATATCCCGGTACATCATCAATCCCTCAACTTTATAGTGCGAATGTAGTTTAGACTGTGAAGTTAGAGAACAAGTTAGGTCCGACCTAACTAAGTAGGCAAAGGTTCGAGTCAATCTGTCTGAGCAGGCTGGCATGCACAATGGGTGAGCGGTCTCCTAGCAGCCGATTAGCCTGAGCTTTGGATATCGATGCCGGTCTAAAAAGAAAGGGGTCATAGACGTCGATCTGGGTCGACAACCCTAGTGAAGAGACGTTGTGATGGCCTATGCAATGAAGGGACAAGATTTACCCAGTGTGGTTCATGAGGCAAATGGACCGAATTGGCCAAGTCTAGAAGCGCTTGCCGAGAAATTCATCCTGAGTGGGCATGTGCCGAGAAGTTGACAATGGACAAAAATCCTTGCGTCCTGCGGACAACGGCGGCTGGAAAGTCGTGAGCACTTGGCTTTGAGAGGCCCAAAACGTTGGCAGATTAGCCAGAATTGACGGCTGTGATGCCGAGGATGACGGCTGAGGAGCCGGAAGTCGCGACGGAGGAGGCGATGATGACGGCTCAAGGTCGGAAGTCGCAACGGAGGAGTCGGAGATGATGGCTGAAGAGCCGGAAGTCGTGGCTGAAGAGCCGAAAGTTGCGACCGAAGAGCCGAAGATGACGTTAGAACATGCTGTTTGAAACATTACTTTTTTATTCATGTCAGTATTTTGTGCAGAGGTGTATCCATGGTATGTCCTTACGTATCATCATCATCATCATCATGTTTGCGACCTCTTCTCACTAAGTGGGGTCGGTCACACATATCCTGCACACGTGATCCGCAGGATATGTGTGAACGTGATCCGACAAATATAATATACTGGTTATCGGTTACTGAACACACACTGTCCCAAGGTTAGGTTAGAGCTAAGAATTGTAATATATACTACCATGCAGTATAAATATCTATTATATAAAGTAGCTCAAGGTTTGAATTCTTCTTCAAAAAATATCCCAAGATATTTTTAGCCTTCGGATCGTGGAAATGGGCGGAAACACATAATAGTCATTGGATCAAAAAATAGCGGGGTGAATAATGAAGTGGAGTGAGTAGGGTAAGTAATAAAGTGCAGTGAATAAAAAAATTGGGCGGGATGAGGGGAGAGTGGGTAATAAAGGTGGAGTAGGATGGGGTGAGAGTAATTTTTTTAATAATGTTAATATTTTTTAATAAAAATTAATTTTTTAATAATATATTTAATGAAAAATTATATAATACTATAGTCAATTTTTTAAAATGTTAAGACGATCAAAATAAGACTAATATTATTGTAATAATTTTGAATTTTTATTATTATTTTACGATTTTGAATTTTATTTTTCGTTGATTTTTTCAAAAAGTTATTAAAATATATTTTTTCGATCATTTTTATTTTGAGAGAGTGATGTACTTATTGTGTCGGAGACACGAGTATTCGCTCGTATAATAATATAGCAAGAAATCTAT
>JAOWBR010224817.1:0-17387 GCA_028571145.1 Dionaea muscipula
GCCATTCCGGTTTACTCGTACGGTATGGCGGGGACCCCTTGTCGTGAAAACTTGCTGGCAAATATTACATGTGTTTTTGGGTGTACGTACGTTAGACGTACCTAGTATTCATGTGGATGATATGAGGCATGTTTGGAGTCGTGTCATGCATGTTATTGTCATCTTTATCTCCCATGCTTCTGATTGATGTGTGACCATCATGTTTGGGTTGTGACGACATGTTCTTATGTTATTCATACATGAGTTCTTCATATTCTTCTTGGGTCCGTCACACTATTTCTTAGTTATTCTTCCATGAGTCGCCGTTTGTACCCGTGGGATGTGGCCCCCTCCTATCTATCGCCAATCACCTCCTATCTATCGCCGTGAATTAAGGTAATTGGACCGATGTTATATATGTTTGACTTGGGCCACTACCCCAAACTCATGGAAGTCTCTCTATCGCTTTACACTTATGTTCATTGATGTTATGTCTTAGATTCCATTCTAACCTCGTGTACACCCTGAGTGAACATTTGTACAGGTGAGTAGCTGATTGCTAGGATGGATGCAGCGGGAGACCGGACGAGGCCTCTTAGGATGTTTTTGGTTGCTTTTGGTTAAACACCTGGACACGTTTATCTAGACTATTTAATTCTAGACTTTTGGACTGTGATGGACATTGTGATGAGTTTGGACTCTTTGTCTCTTTTTGGAGTTCCGCATGCTTAGCTTTTGATAGTAGTGATTGAGACACTAGAGTTGCTTGATGTTTCCACCCATGATTGCTCATTTGTTTCCATTGCTAGAAGTTGATTGTTGGTTTAGACTTGTGCGGCTCGTGGGCGGTTCCCATAGGTCGTACGCCGGTCCATCCGGGTTGGGGTGTGACAGCAGGTTCCCGAGTAACTCGTCTCCGTACGTCTCTGCCTTGGTAAGCGTATCGTAGACATTCATTTGAGCCACACCCCGACTGTGATTAAACGACCGCGACTGGGGCCGGTTCAGTGGGGCAAGTGGTAGCTGAGGTGAACACTCAGTCGGTGGGTGGGGCAGGTTGGTCTGGGCGGTAAGGGGTAGCGGAGCGGTGCCGGAGACAGTAGATGGATGGGGAGTGGTAGGGGCGGCGGAGATGGACGCGGCTGCTGGCGGCGGGGGTACTGGATGGGTGAAGCGGAATCATGAAACATTGGAGTGGTGAGTGTGGGAGCCGACGATTGCGGTGACGGCAGCGGGGTAGGGAGCAGTGGCTGTCCTGGTGTGGATGGCAGGGGAATGAGGTTGTGATTAGGTGAGGGCTCATGGGAAGGGATGACTTCTGTGGTGGAGAGCCATGGTTCAAGTGCATCGAAAGGGGGGGGGGGCCTGGGACAGAACAGTGTGGGAAGTGGTACTCTTATAGGGGTATACATGCTCATCAAAAATCACATGTCTAGAAATTATCAATTTTCGTGCAATAGGATCAAAGCACTTGTAACCCTTATAAATCTCACTGTAACCAAGAAAAACACACATCACAGATTTGGGGTCAAATTTATTTTTTTTGGTATCCTAAGTGTAGGGAAAGCATTTTGACCCAAATTAAAACACGTAGCATAGAATATTGGGGATGGGTGGCATGCAGTTTAAAGTAGGGAATTTCATTGTTAAGAGAGGCACATGGTAAACGATTCATGAGATAAACAGCAGTCATGAATGCATCAACCCATAGAAAAAGAGGTGCACCACTATGAAACAGCATGGTCATACCTAATTTGCGGATCGTTCGGTGACGTCTTTCAATCATACCTGTTTGTTGGGGAGTATATGGGCAGGATAGTTGATGGATGATGCCAGTATTCTGAAAGTGAGTGGACAGTTTTTTGTTGACAAACTCTCCTCCCCCATCGGTATGAAATATTTTGATACACGAGTTAAACTGTCGTAAAACATATTTTTCAAATTGTAGGAAAGCATCACAAAAATCTGATTTATGACGGAGAGGAATGAACCACGTGTATCGTGAGAAATCATCTACTAAACATGCATAATACCGAAATTGGCCAATGGATTGAACTGGGGCAGGGCCCCACAAGTCACAATGGATCTTATCAAAAATTTTATTAGTAGTGTGTTCAGAGGAGGAAAACGGTAAATGACTTATTTTACCAAGTTGACAACTATCACAGACATGTGATAATTTGGGGGATCCTAACACAGTGATGAATCCTTTATTACTTAAAAATTGAACTGTTGAGGCTTGTGGGTGACCCAGGCGCTGGTGCCATAAGTCAGACATGGTGGATTGTTGTCGACTGGAGAAATTCCGGCGAGGTGGGGAGCATATAGAGATCACCCCGTCTGGTCCCTGTCATTAGATAGTGTCCTGTTGCTCGATCCTTTACATAAAAACGGTCATTAGAAAATTCACAATTGACAGGAAATTGAGAGGTAAGCTGGCTAACAGAGATTAAATTTTTAGTTAGAGCTGGAACATATAAAACATCGTTTAACAGAAGAGCAACATGTTTTTGTTATACCTCTGTGTCGCCAACGCGCTTGATTTCCAGGGAAGTACCATCGCCTATTAAAACACTATCGCTGCCATAATATTTTTTAAAATTTGATAACAAGGAAATCGTACCTGTCATGTGATTAGAGGCACTCGTGTCTGTCATTCATTCAGTGTCGGTGACCGTGGTGTCTAGGGTGAGTGCAGAAAGAGCTTGAGGTAAGGTTGACGAGGTATGCTCAACTTTCTTTGGGATCCACCAACAAATTTTGGCGATATGCCCAAGGGTTCCACAGTATTGGCAGCGTTCATTGCGATGGAGATCTCGTTCGCGTTGGGTCATCCAACGCTCACCTGGTGGAGGAGGACGGCGTTGGGCTCCAACGTTGTTCATGTCCGTCTGTCCACGAGGCGGTGTGTTTGCCTGCTGATGTCTAGGATGCTGTGCTGCGAACCCGCGGCCAGTAGAGTTGAAGGAAGGGCTATGAGTGGATCGGCTATTGTTGGAACCCTAGTGCCCCCCAGCACGGTGTTGCTGAACAGTGAATGCCAAGTGAGGATGAAGTGATTGAGGTATTGCTTCTATGGTGGAAGAGGCCCATGACCCGCCCTGGTCCAGGTTTTGTAGTTGGGAGATAATATCCTTGTAGGTTGGTAGAGGCTGCTTGGGCATGGTGGTAGCAAAATGCTCATATGCGGAACCACGAGTGGTGAGGAGGTAGAAGACTTTCTCCTTATCATTGACGGGTTTGCTGATTGCTGCAAGGTTATCACACAACCCTTTGAATGCATGTATGTGGTCACAAAGGGTTTTATCCTCTCCTTTCCTGAGGTAGACAAGTTATTGTCGTAGGGTGAATTCCCGCTCTTGGGAATCTTGAGCATACTCGTCCTGTAGCGCTTCCCAGACAGCTGAGGCACTGTTAAGGTTACCACAGCTGCGGGCACGGCCAAGTCGGGTCCAGAAGCCCCGTATGGCAGGCAGGTGCACGGGCGTGCTGGTGGCGACATGGGACGATGATTTTTTCAGAGATTTTATCTATTTAAAGCCCATTTATGATACTCCATGTGACACATCTTCTGGAAATCTTAATTGGCATCCTCCATTGTCGAAGAAGGGTTTAGAGATTGACACCAGAAACGTTAGTGACACGGCGGCGATCCAGGAGTGTGAAGAGATTTGTACGGGCATTCCTTTGGTCCGTTTTTTGTTCTCTTTTTGGGTTGGGAGAGAAAAAGGTGACACCTTTGGAGGTGTCGGTGATCCTTTTGTATTCTGTCCTAATCTGTAAACGCTCTCACTAATTTGTGGATCTTTGGTTTTTCGTCATTTATTCTCATTGTTCCCTTGTTTTCCCTTTATTCTTTGGTTGGCCTATTTTTGGGCTTGTTTTCTGGTTATTTCCGCTGCGTGGGTGGCGTCACATTCGTGTAGCGCTCCTGCCTTTTGTCACAACATGCTTTTATCAAAAAACTTTCTCTATTATGTCTACATGATGTGAACAAAAACCAACTCCCATCTAGTTCTACCAGTTTGTATCAAGCATGCATGCCGAGGAATGGTGACTCATGCAACATGGAGGATTGTTGTAGAGCTTGTATATATTTTCCTTTACCGTCATCTCGTGCTTGTCAAAACAAGGTGATACAAGGTCAAACATTTGTATGTTCATGTGCATTGTATTTTGGTTAATAATCTTGCCAAAGCTATTTGGATATCAATGATGTAGCGACAGATGACTGAAATTAATTAATACCAATGGGATTCTTAGCTTTTGACAAAAGTGAGCCATTTCTTACATCTTTGAATCCACAGCTCAATCTAGGATAGAATAGAAACCGAGTTGATACCGGTCCTCTATTCGATCACATATGCACCTTTATTTTGATTTTATATATTTATTCATCATATACATAGGCTCATGGCTCACCCTACAACTTTGAATTCCATGTAGCCATTGATCCAGCGGAGCCACAGTGTTTGTCCTGCCACCAGTTCTCGGCTCCTGATGAATGTCTGGCTTCTGTACTTGGTTAGCACATAGTAACCCTCATACACATACAACTTGGTGAGGTAGAAAACACACCTCTCATCCTTCACTGCTATGTCCGCGATCAAACCTTTTGCCAACTTGTTCCTTTGGGCTTGTGGCATGAAAGGAAGAATGTAGGTCTGAAATGCATCTTTCTCCATGTACAAGACATCATCGTGAACTTCAATAGCCGTAAGTACCCTCTTGATTGGCCATATGTTTTCTCTATCGGTTGGAGTTGGACTTGGAGGGGTCACTAACTCTAACTCTAAGGCGGGGAGTGGGACATAATCAGATTCAGACCCGACTCCCATGAAGTCGTAATACGTGAGGCTTCTTGCTTGACCTGCCATTCTAGTAGCTCAAGCAAGCATTCTTCTGCCTAAACACGAGGGATCAATATCTATATAGCCGGTGAAAAAAATTTGTCGTAAGTACCCTTTTAATGCGCTGCATTAACTTCTTATCTATAATGGATTTTGTTCTTAATTGATCATGAGGATTATTTCTTTCTGGTAATGTAGATTCTGTCTGAATAAAGAGAGGATGTTGGAGCATGAGGTGACAATATTGCTACTTGTTATTCCTATATATATACAAACTGGCATTGTGGTTGTATGGAGTTATGGTGTTTTCTGTTGCTGCAGATAGGCACTCTGATCAATAGGACAAAGCCCGTTGAATTGGCTCAGTCTCGGTTGATTTTTCCTGCATTTATTTCTTCGGGTATCTGCCTATGACTTTATCAGTTTACCTCGTCTTTGTCTTTCACAACACCTTGATCTTCAATTTAACTATGAGCGCAGTTGATCCAGCTTCATGATTTTCCAGGCACTTGGAGGAGTATTTCACTCTTTCCCTTTTGATTCTAGTTTAGTTTAGTTGATTATAGGGAAACTGCACATTGTATATCTTGATTCTTGGATAGCAGATTTTTCAACTTTCCTTCTTAGTAGATGTATTATACATACATTGTATAAACTTGAAGGCTCCATCTATGGAAATATTCAAGTCTTTGATCTGCATATAGTCATTACTCTTTGGTAAAGCTGAGGCATTCAAATCTATGAAAGACGAAAAGGGTGAAAATTTACATCATAAGACAATTCAAATGACCATAAAGTCAAGCAGCTATAACACATAGTGCGAGTCTACTTGGAGATCGAAGCTAAGATGAATATTACTAATAATAACGAGGCTAAGACAAATGAGAGCAACCAGGCATGTCCACAGCGCACGCTTTTATTTTATTTGCAGCAGATAGGACTTAGGAGTAGTCGCAGGCCGGCCAATTCTAAGACTTCTGGTCGGCCTCCCCAACAACGAGATCCAAGACGACACGCTTGAGACTTCCGTTATTCTTCACGAGAAGCCGCTTGTTTGTTTCTTCATCATGAAACCCCTGCAACAAGAGCCCAAAAACCTCTAAAGATGAGTTTGAAGTTAGTAATGGAAATCAAGGATGTACATATGTACCATCTCCTGCAGCTCTTCGAGGAGTGGATCCCAGTCTGAATCAGCATAATCACAAAGATCTTTCACCGATTGCTCGAGGTCGTACTTGTTAATCCTCAATATCTCTCTGTTCAAGTCAACTTCTGTAAAACCCATTTCCTCCAGTTCCTTCAAAAGGCTCTCTTCAAGATTTTCATCAGACTGTACACCTACATTCTCGGAGGAGCCGCCACGGGCATGTTCAGCAGGATTCGGGACAGCAGCGCCAGCGGGGGGGACAACAGACGGATTTTTATTATTCCCTATGATAAGAGTCTCGGATGGAGAATATGAATCTGCTGGAGCCAGGGCACGGCCTACAATCCCAGAGTCCACTGGAGTGCAAGAAACTGATGGAGGGATGGTAGCAGGAGCATTTCCCAGTGTTGAGCTATTCACTGGAGGATATGAAACTGCCTGAGGGATGGCAGAAGAAGAAGTTTCTAGTATCTCGGTGCACGCCACAGAGTTTGAGAAAATGAACGGGGGAATCGTATATGAAAGAAACATTTGCTGATCCCACCCACTGGGAAATTGCCGTGTTGTTATTGTTGTTGTCACTGGGATCGGAACTTCTGGTTCACACGGCAAATTAAGGTCCTGGACCTTGGGGTCCTTCACCTTGGCAGGGTTAACAGGATCGCAACAAATATTCACAAGAGGAGCAATGTCTACAGTTGAAGCTTTGGGATCCTTTTGGAAGTCAACAGGAGGAAGATTCAAGTTCAAGTAATTGTCATTGTCATATGCCAAATCTGCCAAAGATGCATCAAGCTCAACCTGTGGAGAAAACAATGGATAAACATGATTGACAAGAATTATTTGAAACCAATAAACCTAGAATAAGAATTACGCTTCAGACCTGGATAAGAACCCAAATACGCTGCCCAAACTTTTGGCCAGAAGGTGACGCCATCGTCCAATAAGAAATATATCGACCAGGTGCTTGGGGTGATGTGAAATCAACAGCCACCTCGAATTCACTATCAACAGGCAAGCCTTCCAGAGGAAGCTAAATTTCCAAACAGGAAAAAAAAAAAAGTAAACAAAGGTAGAAGAACATGAACAAAAGCAATCTTTATGTTGGAGTTTTGAATGAAGAACCTTCATCTCAACTGCATCAGTATCACTAAATTTGTCACCGGCAATCCAAAGAAGCTGTGTTCCAAGAGGCCATGGATCTTTACCATTATTGCGCATCCGCCAGATCTTAGTAAAAGGCTTTTCTGGAGGCATAATGGTCCCATCTAACACATTGACATCTGCAATGAATCGGTTGTCAAGCCTTATTGGGTTTGCCACCTTTTTCTTCACGAGTTGCGTGTCTGAACGCATATTCATTGATTTGTCTAATGCGTCATCACGTTTGAAAGAGGGTGGGGTGGGTTGTTTTGCCTGCAAGGAATGCAATGGATAAAGAAAGGCATAAAATTAAACACCTAAAGAAAAAAAAAAAGCAACAGAAATACGTACAGCTTCACACAACTCCTTGGACCATGGGTTCCGCTGATGTGCAGGAACATCTATTCGTACGTAATCCTGGTTATTTACAGATCTGAGTTGACAAAAGCAGACATAGCACAGATCATAGTCTTCTTCCCTGCACAAAGAAATTAACATCGTAAACACTAGAAATGAATAATTAATCGTTGGTATTTGTCAGAGATGACAAAACATACACTGTAGACTTGAATCGTGGCCCGGTTATAGGGAACATCCCGCAGCCATCACAACGAACACCTCTGTGGAATACAGCACCCCTAAGATGAAGCTGCCCAGGTAACTGCAGACTTGATGGAGTGATCAGGTTTGTCCCCGTATACACCCCATGCTTGGTGCCATATGCACTATCCACATCAACGGAGCACTCTTTGATATCAACTGCTTTTCGGCCAGAAGAAGAGACTTTTTCATGCTTCGGAGGCTTTGAGGTATTAGAGCAAACACCAGAATTCCCATCCTTGCCTTTCTTTTTGCCTTTTCTCTTGACCTTTCCAGAAAGATTTTCAAGCTCCATAGTGGTTACAAAATCAGCCACAAACTTGGCCATTTTCCTGGCATCAGGAACTTTCTTTGTGCTACATTCTTTAGAACTATTGCTATCTCCCTTGGAATTTGGTGCTATAGCTTTTTGAGAACCATCATTAGTGGCATTGTTCAGGACGCTAGGGCTCTCAGTGAAGGAAGTTGCCTCCATAAGACTGTTAACCAGCTCCGCAAGTACAGGGAATGAGGAGGCATCTTTTGATGCCACATCAAGAGATACCTTTGGTAAAGTTTCGCAGGGTGGCTCTGGCACAGATTTGAAGGCTTCAGCAGCCCCATTATGAATAGAGGAGTGGATACCATGAACTTCAGATGAAGTAAGAGATGTAGAATTTCCACAAGACCTAGCAGACAACGAACTACCCTCGTCATCAATCAGCTGAACGTTAATCCTAACGGGGTTCAAACCCTGTTTTACGATATCACAAAGATCTTCATAGTCACCAATAGTGACAACATCTTGATCTTCGTCCACATACGTCATAGTAAAGCCAGCACCAGGTGGAAAATTAAATAGGCTGCTGATTTTTGCCCTCAGTCCCTCCATATGAAGATAAAGGAGTTGCACATTGAAACGTCTGAGTGTATCTCCATATTTCACCTTGAAGCAATGCAACACATCCAAAAAATAATTAGGATATATATATATATATCCTAATTATTCACCCACTACTAACATTACTCAATCTCAGCCTTTGATCTCAGCCTTTGATCTCCCAAATCCAATGACCCACAAAAGTCCACTCTTACTATTTCAAAGAGGGCATCCTTATATATATATATAGGATTTTTTTGTAGAGAAGTGTCCATCCCCCCACACATAGAATCCTTTCCCCTTTTTTTCCATTGTTACCCTTCTCCACTTACATTTTTTTTTGCTTGTTCTATTTTTCTTTTCTTATATCTTACTTTTAAAATATTGTTTTTATAAAATATTATAGTTGAGATGATTCAAATAAGACTAATATTGATATAATAAACAACGCATGCATGTTAAATAGTTTTTTCTCCCTATTTTGTCAAATGGGGGAGGAAGAACTTTGGGGATGATCAATTTTCTTTAGCAGTGCATCAGGGAAAAGAAAGGAAGGATGGGATAATATAAAAAAAAAATATGGAAGTGTGGGAAAAACAAGGGGAAGGATGAGAAATTTTATTTAGTACTAATTGAGGTATGAGGTATCACAAAATAAAATTAACTAATTTGATTTGAATGATATCAAAGGTGCACTCCATAATTTGACTTAATGACATCCAATGTGCATATAATTTTTTTGATTTTTGACATGCAAAATTGAATATTATTAAATTTAATAAATATGAATTTTGATACATGTATAATTATGTGATTAAGTGGGGAAAAAATAATCCTGGCGGACCAATCCGGATGACTCAGGTTATTGAGTTTCGAACCCGCGACCCAGATACACTGATTAGCAAATTTAGCAACAAAAAAAAATCCAATGATTTCTATAGTGTAAAAAATTTCAATGATTACCATAGCGTAAAGTAAATACATATTTACCTGACAAGTGCCCACACAATTTCATATCAAAGCACACCTAAACTAATTTTAATAGATTTGATTCATTTGAAGCATGAACTAGTTCTATGAGGGCAACTAGATACTTCCATAGTTCCATTCCAACATTTGCATATTTCCGAAATTGGTTAAATTTGTAAAATTCCGCCAAGGCGACCAAAATCGGAAAAAAAATCTCTCTTATTAATCTCTATCAGCAAAGGGTAAAATAATCATACATCAAAACCCTAATATCACAATCGGTAACCTAACTAAGCAAATACGGAACCATGAAAACATAAACAATTGGGGAAAGAATCACGATCAAACACAGTATATGAAGTAGGGAGAGAAAGTCGAACCTTGAACACGACAGAAAACTCCATTGATTGCTCCATTGATTGCGAGGAGCGAACTTGTGAGTCGCCGCAATCAAGTTACAGGCTAGAGAGACGATCGAACTGTAGTGTGAGATTAGATTTTTCCGAAGCAGCGTACCAGTAAGCCGCTTTTAAATAGGTGGAGATGGAGAAAGGATTTCTAATTTTCTATAAACAGAATCCTGAGAAAAATTATATGTATATATCTGCTGTTGAGGAAGTGACTAGTCGGCAGCAAATTAAAAAAGGCCAAAAAAAAAAACAAAGTAAATTACCAAATATTATGAAATTCGGTGGAATCTCCTCAAATCCTAATTAAATAATTCCTAGATTCAAATGTCGTAAACGCAGCACCCTCATTTACTAAATGCATCATATTATTTTTTTGAATTATCGTTTTTGTTCTTTGATATTTAAAAAAAAAATATTTTTAAAATAATTCTAATACTTTTTAATATACCCAAAACACCATCGATCTTTTTTTTAATATTACAACAACACCTTATACCTTTAATATCTATTTATACGTTCATATCATTCATCATATATCACTGTGAAATCTCTACCTCTCATCATTTTAATTCCTCAACATTAATTTGCTTATTTAACATGCATAGTTTGATAATGGCGGACGATTCTGCTTACAAGGACGAGTATTTCGAGGTAAAATTTTAGGCTGCGTTTGTTTTACTGCGTTTTCTGTTTTCTGTGTTTTCTGTTTTGCAGAAAATAGAAAACGCGTTTGGTTTGAATTTTCTATTTTCTAAAAACAGAAAACAGTTTTTAGTTCAAAATCTTCAAAATGTAGAAAACGACAAAAAACTGTTTTCTGTGTTTTCGTCAGAAATTCTCAAAACATAAAAAACATGAAAAACGATCAAGGTTTGACAAATTATAAATTATAAATTATAAACCAAACACGTTTTCTGTTTTCTGTTTTTACTTAAAACTGAAAACAAAAAACAGAAAACTCAAAACAAAAAACAGACAAACCAAACAGCCCCTGTTCTCCGAAAATTGACCATGAAGTATTTTTTTGTGTGTAAATTTCATAGAAATGTTTTTTTTTCTTATTTAAATTCAAGGGATAATTTGAGTATATTAAATATATTTTTAAAAGGGTACTGCGTTTAGGGTTTTAAGGTGATGAGTTTAGGGCCTATGATAGGAAGAATCAACATATATCACCAACATGATGATGGATTGTGGATAAGCAGTAAATACGTAGTAAATCATG
The DNA here is from genome assembly GCA_028571145.1 of Dionaea muscipula. NCBI lineage: Eukaryota > Viridiplantae > Streptophyta > Magnoliopsida > Caryophyllales > Droseraceae > Dionaea > Dionaea muscipula. The sequence goes on from JAOWBR010224817.1 coordinate 11,183, forward strand.
CACAAGCAGACGAGGGTAATCAATAGAACATGATCATTATACTTCTGCAACTACAAGAAAACAAAATGGAATTACTTTTCCTGGTGATGAGCAAGAAGGACAGCCAACTCATCCATGCTGACAACACCATCCCCATTCTTGTCTGCTGCTTTAAAGAGGGCCTCTTTCTGTTCAAGTGGTACAATAGAAAATTCTGTGAAAAAGCCAAGTCAATGTAAACACATTGACAGAACTTAGAGAATAACTGGTTTAACCTTCTCTTCAGCTAATTGATTTCCGAAAGCATCAATTAAGTCAGAGAACTCAGAATGCGACAGCTTTCCATCTTCATCATAGTCCTGTATCCGTAATAAGAATTTTGAACTTCAGCGGATAATACTAGCAACATCATGGAACATAATAGCTGACATAAAATAAAATGATCATGTCAATATTTCACTCTTTCGTCGGTCAGAAATCATCAGAAAATTGGTTGCATTGAAAGAGTTAAAACTCCTAGAATGTGGAAGTCATGTGAACTTGGCCACCATATATCTACTTAACCAACAACGAAAGATGGTAAAAAAACAGAAGAAAAAAGACGCGAGTTCTTCTAGCTACTGAGAGGAGAAGACCTATTATCAACATAAATGCAAATATCCACATACACATTAATCTTCATCCATTCCCCAGAGAAGTTGATGATGAAACATTAACATCTCAGGCAGGTTCAAGGGCAATTTGATGATGAAAGAGCAATTTACATACAGAAATACCTTCTGCCAAAAGTTTAATTTGTTTCTAGAGCAAGGAATAAACTTGTTCGCGCTCTAATTCTTGATCCAACTTTTCTTTTATTTTTTAAGGTCAACCAGACATCACTTTAGGAAAGTAAAACAGTACTTCAAAAAGACTTAAAAATCACATTGAAACTTCATATATCCAGATGAAACCAACAGGAACATAATTCATACCACAATAGATAAGATTCGCCTAGCAAAGCATTTTTCTGTCTCTTCTGGATCCTGGATTTTGCATTAACCAATCATTATATCATCCATACAAGAGCTTCCAAATGATCCCAAAAGGTTGTGTAGTAAGCACACCTCAACAAAGCAAGAAACTGATAAATTCCCAACCACCCTGTCAGGGAAGGATGGATCCAAGAGATCTACAACTTCATAATCACAATCAGAATCCTGCAAGATGATTACTAATACGTTTCATTCAGAATGAAGGAGCAACAGTCCAATATATAAGAAATAAACATAAAGAACGTTTAGCTGAAAAAAGAAATCTATTCACAATACAAGAGAATGATTTCACGTAATATAAGAAATTGTGAAATTGAAAATTGCCACTGCTTCAGTTTTGGCTGCAAGATGCATAAGGGGCAAATTTTTACTAGATTATCAAAAGGAAGAACACAAAGTAATCATATATGCTCGAATTAGGTCAAACTAACAGCTAGGGCATGGTGTTGTAGAAGTAGGTATCAGACTAGACAATAATCATTATAAATTCAGCAGCTAAAAGGTTTGCTTCCTTGTGGGTTGCCTATCTACATTTAAACGAACCAAGCAGAAGTTTTTTCTTTCTCAAATCACAACGGTTGCTTAGTTTGTGCATGCATTATAGAATTCTGTAAAGTTATGCCTTGAGTTCACTAGGGGGAACAGTAATAAAACTTAACAAAATGCATTTACAGAATATAACAGCATGTACAATTGATTGGGCACTTGACGGAAAGATGCAGATGACAAATTTTAAGTTCAAAAAAGAGAGTGAAAGGTTACTGATACTTTAGAAAAAAAATAAATCACACCAAAAGTTTTATCTCACAGTGAATCTTGTTATGCTTCATCCAACATCATGGCTCTAAGAGCCAGTTTATTACATGTTATGAAGAAATTAGGTTCTTCAGAGATCTCCACATGCTTTATCCACGAGCTATTTCTAATCATACATCTCCTCCTTCAATAAAGAATCTTTACCTTCTACATATCTACATGAACTCCAATGACTCACCCGTGTGAGGAATTCGAGTACATTGATCTCGCAGTAGCCGACAAGATTGTTCTTGGACAACAAATTCGTCTGTATCGTGCACAAAACTCAGAGCAGTCAGAAGCAAAGATAAAGGAAATTTCTAAATGTAACAACTCCAGTCAGCCAACATTCAATGACAAAATTGTTATTCGTGATAAGAGTAGCAGAAGGAGTTGGTAATTTGGGATTGAGCCCCCGTGGCTTGTATGAGTGATTAGGTTTGTGGTCTTTGTTGATGTGATTCTATAGATCATCATATATTGTTATTCATTATCATACATTGGTACATGATTATTGTAATATAATTGTTGGATTTCTGATTTATTAGATGGTCGAGTTCCCATTTTGCGTATGTCTGTAGCCTTTATTATTATATTCCTATGCATTTCCATACATTGTTATCAATTAGCATACGTTAGCATTACGTTGAATATATATTTGTTATATATATTGTTATATTACTTATTGTTATTATTATTGCTATATATTATTATATATTATTATATTTAGCTCCAATCTAATCTTTTTATTAGGTTAGAGCAGTATGTGTTAGGTAGCAGACAAACGACAACGAGCGCGCTATAATTGTGGTATCTTATGTTTGTGTACATATATCCTACGGATACGTGTGGCCTATCTCACCCAGTGGAAAGTGATCGGGTTGTTGTTGTTGTTGTATTGTGCTTCACAAGGAATCCCTCCGCAAGAGCGAAATAGAAGAGGAATTGCATCGGTTTTAATATCCATAGTAGCTTAGATGGTGATGACCAACATCAAAAAGTGCAGCCAAAAAATCGATAACTATATAACTGACGAGCTTGTGAACAAAGGGTTCACCAAGTTTTTAATAGCTATTGAAATGAGGTCAGTGAGATGCTTATCTTCTATCAATTACATCAGAAAGAGTATTAGTAATCGCACAAGATTGTGCTATCTCCATTCACTAAATACCGACAGCCTGCTAGCTGAAGAACGCAACCTTGCTTACAGGGACCGCATTTAAGTACCATTTCATCTGATTCTTTGAGAAACTGTTCCATCAGTCCCGCCTTTTTAATAGAAAAAATCAGTAGAAGGTATGCATACCTCATAGACAGATACACGTGCAACATGAGGTCTTTTGCTTTCTAGAAGAAACTTCTTTTCCTACCAAAACAAACAGGCAAAGACTAATAGGAAAATTCCAAATGCTAGTAATAAAAAGGAATACTGATAGAGAAAGAGAAAGAGAAAGAGGAAAAAAGGAAAACGAAAAGATCCACACCTATTACACAAGGTAAATTTAGAGAGACCGATGAAGATATGGAGAAGGAAAAAGCAATATACATAATCACTTTGTGAATTAGATGCCATGCTAACCGCATTTACAGGTCAAAAAGGTGAGTACAAAAGAAACTTTAACTCCCTATCTCCCACAGACTTCATGACCCTTGCAAGTATCAAGGTTTCAGCTGAGTCAATACTAACTTTTAAGAGCCCTAACATATTTCCTATCTATCTGTTTGTGAGTCAATATGGATGAGGTCACACATCTTTTCAACAAATTGATGTACTACAACTGGGAGAAAGGAACACAGTTCAAACAGCTCCAGAATTGCATAGACAACAAGAAGAGAGAAAGTTGTTCTCTAGGAGGTCTTTGAGTTTCTTGCTTGTCATCCAAGTGTTTGCTCATTCCCCTCCACACACACACACACACACACAGACTACCAATCTTAGTTCTAACCCCTGCTAGCCTTCCCTAGACACAGATCTCATATTTATAAAGGAAGGGGCAAAGCACGGATAGGGGAAAGGAGATCTCCTAAATCAAAAGAAAAGGAAACTACAGTTTTTATAAAATTATCAAATATATTCATTTTTTTCCACCACTAACAACCTAGATACGCAAAAGTGATAAGCATCGACAACCTGAATATACCATAAAACATCATTATGATACTAAGCATGAACAATTAACTAAGAACTTAAAGGTGTAAACAAATTTACACCAGGATACAAGTAAGAAACCTGTCAAAGAAAGGACATGATGATATGTCCCATAGAGCTCCAATCATTGTGGTGATACATTAAAAGGTGTAAACTTGAAAGTTTGAGTTGCCAAAGGAAGTTTTAATACTTTACCGAGTTCCAAACTGGCTTTTCTGTGCTGCATGAAAACAAGAAAGAAACAAAAAAAAAAATTACACAGTGCAAATGTGCAACCATTACCAAGGACAAACACAAGCTCACAAGTCACAACCCCAGCATACATAAAGAGATTGTAAGTAAGCATTTTCTATCGAAAAACAAAAGAACTGTTCGATATTGTCATTTTCCAATCATAATATTGTTCAGCCAGGAAGCAATTGGTATGTGAGCTTCAATCCTCTGATCTATATCTCACGAAGCAAGGACTACTAGTGTACCTTACCAAGTCCCATGTGTTCAGTTTCGATTAAGAAAACCTATTTGAAAGTGAAAGCAAATTCCTTGCCAGGTTTATTCAGATTAAAATATTTTTTGTGTTACGAGTTTAACTGTTCAAGGGTGGGGAACTATTGAATATATAGCTCAATATGCTCAAACTCTTTTTCTGCAAAATGGAGAAAATGACCTACCAAGTCACTAGCAAATAAGATTGCCAGAAAATATTACAGAACCAAAACGACATAAAACAACTCCACGTTATAATTTTTATTGGGATTAAGGACTCTCTATTCCTTTATGTTTCTTTTCCATTCCCGTCCTTTCACTTTCCTACCCCAACTCAGTAGAAAACACTGACTGCAACTGATCCCAAATTCAAAACACAAACTCAGCGGCAACTTACGACACAACTGCAGCGAATTCTCAACGTGAAGATTCATTTTTCCCAGTTTCCACCACCCTCAAATGGACAATCGAGAAAAACAACCAGCGGAAAGAAGGAGGATGAAAAACAAGGAAGAGGAGAGAGCGTGGTTGAGGAACTAACTAATCGGAGACTTCAGTGCGAAAGGTCTGTTCCCCAACCGAAACACACGCCAACCACTTATCCTTGAATTTCATCTCCGCCTACGCAGAACAACAAATCATTCAGTAAAAATTTGCATCAAGCAAACAAGCGAGCACACAGAAAAGAGAATCGAGAGAGAGAGAGAAGGGAAATTACGCAAATCAGCGTCAGGAGAGAGATTCCGACGAAGTCATCGGCGGAGACTAGCTTGAAGCGAGGAGCGGCGGTTGAGTGCGAAGGACTTCGGTGGTGGATCCGGCGGAGACGCTGCCGGAACCTGGATATGCTAGAAGAGTGTAATCCGTTACCTTTTCCCTGGTGGTCCGACGACGACCTTGAGCTCCCATGTCCCATTTCTCCTCTGCAATAGAGCCCTTCGCGCCCTCACTCTCTCCCACCTCTCGCAACTGGAAAGCCGAAAGCTACACCTACCTACCCTCCGTATAATGCGCGATTTGCTTGAGATTATGTAGGAATGTCAAAAGTGAGCGAAAGAGAACACGGTGAAGAGGATAGGTCCTGTTTTTTTATTTTAATTTATAAATTAAAAACTTCTTCGAATTAATTTCTCTTTAAAATACGTAGGATATAAACGAGCCGAATCGAACCGAACCGAGTATCTTTATAAATTAGTTAAGCTTATTTAATTATAAAGAGTCCGAGTTTAAGTTGAACTTTAAGTTTGACGAGCTCATAAAGATAAGTTTGAAGCTCGGTTTGATAGGCTCAACAAGTACTATATCGAGCTCAAACTCGAATTTCAATACAGTTTTTTATTTATTTTTATTTTTTATAATATTTTGATAAAATTTTATATATTTAAATAATATTATTTAATAATATATAATTATAAAAAAATTTAAAAATTCTTTAACTCGTTCGATTTACTAGGCTAGCAAGTTTGAGCTTGAGCTTTTAAAATTCGAGTTTGAACTCAACTTCAACTGAATTTTTTAAGCTTTTTTCGAGTTGGGTTCGAGCTTTATCATCTCATCTACGCCCCTAAAAATACATATATAGATTTATTTGGAGATCATATTTTTGACAAACTGAAAGAATTTAAATTAACCGAACACTACAACTCATTTGTTTTAATTTATATATTAACTAGAGATTACTCGTGTCTTCGGCACTATTAATACTTCACCCCCTTAAATCATTTAAAAATAAAAAAAATATTTTTAAATGATTAGAGTCAAG
>JAOWBR010224928.1:6384-17387 GCA_028571145.1 Dionaea muscipula
TCTTTGATGTCGATATACAAATACTATTTATGTTATTTTATGGACATACGGATCCTAATCCTCGGGCATATGAAAGATCCAAGTTAATAGCATTTAGCAATGCCTAAAATCTAATAATTTTGTTGGTCTTCTTATGAATCAACGTCGACTGAATGAGTTTGATTTATTTTGGGATGATTGCTTTGCTCCTGCTGCAACCCACCCTTTCAGGTTCGACATGGTCCTGGCTTCTACGACTGCAGTTTAAAAGTGGAACCCGGTGATGACGGGAATGGGGACGTGGTAGTGGTCCATTTATCGGAGGACGATCAAGGCCTGGCAGCTGGGCAGTTTGCTGCCTTCTACCAGGGAAGGACCTGCATTGGATCGGGAGTAATACTGGAGTCATGGGATGATCAAGGTTTTCCCATCTGCCAAAAGGCTCTTGAAATTGCCAGGATTGAAGATAAATCAAGGCTGGGAAAGCCAGTCAAGATAACAGTGAAGCCCGAGGCTCCGTCTAAGGTGACTGATGGCACGCCAGCTATCGAAGCAGGGAGAGAATCGAATAAGCCACAGTTGACCGCCGCTCATGAGCGAAGATTAGAATGTCATCACGATGGAGTGACTACCGACACCAGCGGGCCCTCAAATTGGCTGTTACTACTGAAGCAAAAAATTTTCCAGCTGTTCTAGTTTTTATGGCATTATTAAAGTAGTCAATCTGTGGCGTTTTGATTAGGCTGTTGGATGGAAACTGTAAGATTCATGTATAACGTTGATGGCACCAATGAGAACAGACTTTGTGATGAACTGCAGTTGCAAGCAGAAATCAAAGAGTAATATGATTCATGTATAACATTTTTGGCCTCACCACAAATGCAGTGGTCAAATGGTAATGGTTCTGTGGTCCTTCTGAAGAAACTTGCCCACGTATGGGGTAAGATTTGGGCTTTGTCCTATAGTAGGTGATCAGGGTGGGTATGGGGTGAGAGCGTAGTTACATGTAGGCTCACCCCTTTTTCCCATTAAAAAAAAATATTTTTAGCCTCCGACTATCTCAGAGTAATACTCGCCATCTATCGATATTTGATGCATGGTTTCTGTTGATGGCATGAAATAAAATCTCTGGGTTTTTTTTTTTTTTTGTTTATGTAAAATTAAAGAACATTTAAATAGGAGAAATTAGCCCATAATTAGATTTGAGTTTAAAAAATAGTACACATAGGGAGGTGGCGGCGAAAAAAATCCCACCAATTTTCTTTCCCACTCTACCCTCCTCTCCCTCTCTCCCAGAACCTGGTCCATTTGTCTAATTATTCAGCATATGAAAGTGTACTCTAAACTGATCATACAACGATGCGATCATTAATCATAGAAAAAAATAAGGTTTACGAAATGGTGTATCAACATAAAAAAGTTTATCCTCATGCACCTTTTAATTAGAATGTTTCGTGATGAACTAGTACATAAGATTTTTTTTCCTCTGATTTTAGATCTCGTTTCTACACTTTTTTGTAGTTTTTTAAGGGTTATATATTTCTTTTTTTATGTTTTGAATGAACCTTATTTTTGAGGTTCGTTGTTATAATATAAAATTAATTGAGATGTATTAGATGATGAAAAATAATATGACATAAGATAAGAATAAGAAAGGCGGATGCATCTCACTTTCAATGTATTGTTGCAAAAGCTATAACCCTTATCGCTTCCATTGCAAACCCCAAAAAAAAAAAAAATTATCCCGACCGGTGAAAAAAGAAATAAAAGAAAAAAAGAAAAACAACGAGCGGAGTTAAAATAACGACGAGTGAAATTTGAAATAGGGCAACAAATTTATTTGTGAGAATGGGAAAGTATGGGGAGATCGTGCGGCGTCGTCCCGGCAGATAAAATTACACAGTATTCGTACGTCTTTTAATCGGCCTTTGCCTTCTTAATTTTCCCGTCAACTTTTCCCCTCCCTCCTCCTCCTCCTCCTTTGGGCTGTCCGTCTCTTAACAATCAATCATCATCCTCCAAAATCCCGCTGTCTGAGACAAAGTACCCAAAATCCTTTCTCTGTCTCTTTCTCTTTCTTCTTCGTCTCCAATGGATGTACCAGCCGTGCTCGTCATTCTCCCTGTGGGTTTCCTCTTTCTTCTCTCTGGACTCATCGTCAATCTAATACAGGTTCCCCCCCTCTTCTCTTACTCAGCAAGCTAGCTCGACGTTTGCGTATCAATTATTTCTTGTTTTCTTCTTTAAAGGCGATTTCGCGATTGCCCATTTATTTTTATTCCATGCCATTGACGGTGGTGGTGGTGGTGGTGGTGGAGGTGACGATGATCCCGTGATACCTTGACGGTAAATCAAGGAACAACATCTATTGTTGAGACTTCTTTTCTATTCTGTGCATATATTGAAGCCTGCTTAATTTCTCCGCAGGATGATATTTAATAGTAATTATTTGAAGGCATTTTGCCTTAGAAAACTACATTGATATCGGCTGTCTGTCTCATTTTCTGTTGGAATTGTGTGTTGTGGGGCTTTGTCTTCCACTATATTTCTATCTGTACCGAGGTGGTTCATGCACAACATTTCAGGTCATTCTCTATGTTCTTGTTCGCCCTCTGTCAAAGGACATGTTCAGAAGGTTCAACAAAATTGTAGTAGAATTATTGTGGTTGGAGCTTGTGTGGCTATTCGATTGGTGGGCAGGCTTGAAGGTATTCGAATAATTTCCTCAACTTCCCAGTTAGCATATAGTTTCAATTATGACTTACTTAACTGGCATCCTTTAGCAACTAATAGGATCATAATGCATTGATGTTTAATTTGACTTGTTGAAACTTTGGGATCCTGCAGATTGAACTGCATATCGATCCTGACACTCTTTATCTGATGGGTAAAGTGCTAATTGTGCTTCGACAGTTCACGTTTCTTCTTCTTCTTCTGTTGTTGTTTCTTCCTACCTAAATTGTGTAATATGTTGATGGATACTGCTTTGGCGGGCATTCGATCGTCTATTCTCAATGTGAAGGCAAAGAGCATGCACTGATCATTTCCAACCATAGGAGCGACATAGATTGGCTGGTTGGTTGGGTTTTAGCTCAGGTGAAGTATTACTACGTACATTCATTTTGTTTCGTAATTACTGCACTCTCTTTTCTATTTCCTTTTGAATCACTTTCTGCTTGAATGAACATGGATTTGCAAGATCAGACTCGTGCGTTCCGTTGGACATAAATATTTGTTATTGCTATTGCTATATACTTTGTAGAATTAGTTTCAAATAAGGATGCCCTCTTTGGAATAATAAGAGTGGACTTTTATGGGCCATTGGATTTGGGAGATCAAAGGTTGAGATTGATTACTGTTGGTAGTGGGTGAATAGTGAGACAGTGTACTGTTCATCTAAGATTGAATGTGAGCCTTTGATTTGTAGATCCAATGGCTTAAAAAAATTCACTCTACTATTCCAAAAGCGATGTCCGCATTAGAAGGGGAGTGTATATATATATATATATGCATATACAATCTAGCTCCAACTTAATTTCTTCCTCCCTCCCAAAGTTCGAGAATATACACTCATTTATCGATGATGTTGCTATTTATCGACGAAATTACGACGTATTCTGTTGGTCATTACTGACGAAAATAACATTTTCTTAATAATTACCAACAAAAATATACCGACAGAATTTATCGATAAATTACCGACAAAATACGTGTTTACCGATAAATTACCGACGAAATGCACCCTTGATAAAAAAAAATAATTTTTTTTTGTAGTGATATGCCATTAAGATGCACAAATCTTTTATATCGTTTTAGTTCGGTTAGGTTTAAACATTTGTGAAAATGTTTACAAATAATATTTTCAGATTTAAAACCGTGTTAAATTTCGTGACTGTGAGTCTACTTCCGTTAACATGCATGGTGGTGGTGCTGCTGCTGCTGCTGCAGGAGCGCGGGTGGAAAAGGTTTCTCTCATTTGTTGGTCCTGGTTTCCTCGTTTCTTTGGCTTATCTTGACCCTGCAAACTGTAAGCTCAATATTCTTTCTTATACATATTTTTTTTTATCAGTAAAAGAAAATATATCGATAGAAAAGATCGGCATCTCAAGTGGTTGGAAACAAAAAAAAAAAAAATATTATAAATGTATAATTATGCGTATGATAAAAAAAAAATATTAGGTAACAAACAATCATAGTAATATATTTGCCAGTACCTTGTGTGCATGTATACGTATATGTGTGGCCGATCTCACCTAGTCGGAAGGGATCGATCGTGAGGATTCATTGATGAAAAAAAAAATCTTTAAAAATTATTTATATTAGTGCGAGTAAGTACTAATCAATATTACACGTATTTATTTGAATGATTAATTTACCTGTGGTCTCTAATTTGAACTGGGTCATCCTCTTTCTTGTGGGTGCATGCAGTGGAAACTGACTTGCAAGCAGGGGCGGATCACAAGTATGAGGTAATTTTACTGTCAAACCCAATTCAAACTGTAAACTAATTCATGTACATAAAGTTCCAATCTCCATACTTTGATCCTGCAGGAAACGAAGAAGATAATTATCGCTCGCAAATAATTCACGTGTAAACGATGTATATATGAAGAGATAACTTTACTTTTAGGGATTAACGTTTATATTCTTTTTCAATTTAGGGATTGTGATTTATTTTTTTTAAATTGAGGGACAAACGTTTAAATTTTTTACCAAATAAGGGATTATCCTCAATTAAAAATAAATGAGGTTCAATCTCTATATTAATGAACACTCCCTTATTTGGTAAAGGATTCAAATGTTTATTCCTCAATTAAAAAAAAATAAACCACAATCCCTACATTGAATAAAAAACCAAACGTTAATTCCTAAAAGTAAAGTTATCTCATAGGTAAATCAAACAATTTAAGAAAAAATGGAAAATGAGATTAGATCCCAAAAACATATTCACCAGAAGTGACTTATTTTTTTTCATAAGTCGAGGAAAAATAATTAAATAAGGTATAATTCATAAACAACGCATTGTCATAGGTGATACTTCACGGGATTAGTTTTCAAGACACGCGAAAACTCACCTAGGATGTACTTGGTTATGTATATAAAAGAAAAATGTCATAAGTGAACTTTAGATAGGAGTATGATTTTTTATTTTTTTTTTGATAACTCAGTGTTCGGAGTCCGGATGAACCCGACTACCTGTCGGACGTTTGTGGGGGCCCACTTAGATATGAGTATGATGACAAGTTTAAATTATATATTTTATAAAGGATTTTATATGATGAATTATTTTATATATAGTTTATCCGCGTGAGTTGTAATGTTTAAAGGGAACAATTATATTTATATCACTTTATGCATAAAGTTTGACACCAATTGTCTTTCGTTGGATCAATGCGATCAACGACCCAACTTTTATCACATCATTTTCCGCTTGCTACAGGAAATCTCACTATCCCACTTGCTAGTTGCTACACAATAAAATCTCACTAATTCTACTATAAAGTTACTAACTTTTTCTCATATGCGGCGAAATTTACACTTGATTTTACCGATCCAACGACTGATAATTGGTGTCTAACTTAATGTATAAAAATGATAATTTGTGGTGGTTTTCTTTCTTGTCTCTGTAATAATAATAATTTAGATATCTTCTAGTCTAGTCTAGTATTAAAAGGCACAACAAATAACATATAGAATAAAACAACCTCACAAAAATCACATTGCAAATTAGATGTCTTCTTCTCATTTTTTCCTTTCTGGTGTTCCTTTTTTTTTTCTTTAATGGGCATGTAGAAGCTAGTTTGATAAATGCAAACTTGTACACACATGTATCATAATAAATAGAATTCTCGATAAATAAATAAATAAATAAATAAAATAACAACTAAGAACTTAAAAATTAAAAGAAAGAATTAAAGAAAAGGATATATATATATGATCATTCATATATACTATGGTTAAGATCTAATATAATTAAGTTTCATAATAATTAGAGATGTGTGCGTACTTGTATAATCCATGCGTGACGAATATCCTAATCCATTGATCATTGTTAGAAGGTATGGAATCGACGGCATCTTGAATTTTGCTGAAATCTCTCCGGCCGGAGCGAGAGACAGTGATTGTGTAGGCCACTTTCGATGGATCCGCAGCATTCAGCTTGCAGGTGAATATTGCTCCATTAATATTATCTCCATCAACTACTGTCGAAGAGGCTGCTGCTGCTGCGGCCAAAGATATGATCAGCCAACAAGCTAGCAAGAAGACGTCGAGAACCCGCATTTTTTTTTGGGATCGATTGATGAAAAATGCATGGTATTGGTTTCGTTTATTATCAAATTAAACTGAGTGGGAATTAATTAATTTCATGCTTCAAAATGGAAAAAAAAATCAGGCCCATTCCAGAAAGGAAATTAATGATCCATGTTGATCTATATATTCGTAGGACTATGCAAGAAAATAAAGATTCTGCAAATTAAATATTCTTTCGTGGTGGAGATTAAGGCGGCCTTTGGTTAATTTGATCTTATTTCTGTTTTTTATATTTTTTATTTTAGAGTAAACAAAAAACGCGTCTGATTTGAAAATATAAAAAACAAAAAAAAAAAATAATATTTTCTGTGTTTTTAGTATTAATTTTTAAAATACCTAAAATGCGAAAAACGTTCAAATCTCATAAATTATAAATTATAAATTACGAACCAAACACGTTTTCTATTTTTACTAAAAACTAAAAATCAAACAACATTTAATATTGTGGTAGGAGAAACGTGAGAGTTATTGGTCATTTTTAGACAGTATCTTTATATCTTAAGAACTCTATGTTTTGATTAATGTTGGAAATGAGTTTTTCAAAAATGAGTTTTGAACAACTTTTAAGACCGAATTTAAGTGGGACCCGGTTATCAGTTATTATGCTTCCGAGTTGTAACGCGTTCTAAGCTATTAGGAGAATAGCCCGATGAAATCGGCTCAAGAAAACCATTTCCGAGTAAATAAAAATTGATTATTGAAGTGATTCAATCGAAACTATGGAAATAAGTGTTAACCATATATATTAGTTTACAAGTTGATATTTGGGTTGGGCCCATATCTCAACCTGGGCTTATCCAAACATTGCTTGTTTTGGGCCTTATTCTAGTGCATTCCTATTGCTACTTCAGGCCTAGATGTTTGGAATTCCCAAACGTGGAAGGGAAAGCTGGAGCATTAATGAAGCAGTAAGTTGCACTCACTACACTTTAACCAGCCATAAAATCCCTCTGTTTCATCAGATTTGAAGATCTTTGGTTATCTCTCTAGAGTGCTATAAAAGGGGCGTGCCTGTGGCATTCTCAGCAAACAATTACAAAAATCTTCTCCTTTTCTCATAGCTCTCTTATTCAAACAACTTAGATTCTTCTAGTTTTTAATATTTCGTTCAAAGAGGAAGATCACCGTCTTAGTTAGTTCGTGTTGTGGACATATATGAATTAAGAATAAACGTATATCAAAGACAATGAAAATAGAGCAGTGAGATATAAATAAGGAGGGTTTTTAACACATAAGTTAGCTTTTGAACTAAAAGGTGGGTCTAATATATATTACTTATATCACTATCTCTTGTGGGCCTACTTGGCGGGTATGGACTCCCCCTCTGAATGTCTCCCCAATAGTTGGCTTAACAGAGACAATCGTGGTGGTGTTGCTCTGCTAGTTCGATTACTGTACTCTGAAAAGTTTTGCGTAAAAAAAAATCTCGTTGCATCAAACATCTAGTAGGACGGCGTAACGAATTTGAAGGAATCGTGTTAAATACAGGTCTTAGCCATTGATTTAAATTTTTTTTTTCCCTACCCGACATTTGTTCTTATTTTCCCAGTGCTCTGCAGCTTCAAGTCTTGTGCTCGATTCATAGTTTCCGTTTATATGTTGCATCAGTCGTTGCTGATTGCTTCTACCCTTGGTCTTGGTTGCAACTACCCAAGTAATCCTAAAATACAGCCATCATCAGCACTTTCATAGTCAATTAATAGAGTTTAGAGATGGTTAGGATTAAGCTATACTTCTCCGATATTTCCCTTTTGACAATAACGATATTGTTAGAACGATAACATTGTAGAATCTATGTTATCTCGCTAGCTAGTTCGTAGATGATTGTGTTAGTTTAAGTGGTGCCAACTTAATAGGGAATTTAGGACGACTCAAGCTAATTATAATGCACCGTGTGTATTTTATCCCTTTTGATGTAATAACCTGTTTTTCTCCGTGTGTTTATATTAATAAAGGTTTATCTTTTATTGATAAAAAAATTCTGACAGTTTATCCTCTTTTCTTCTTCAACCATAAAAAAAATAAAGCTGAATGACCAAAAATAAACACAAATCCATAAATTGTGTGGTGGAGAATTCATCGAGGACAAGTTGGGAGATGAGTTCTCCCGTTTTCAAATAACTTTGCAATTCATGTTACTTTATTAATTACTATCCAGACTACTTTTTTAAATTTAAAAAAATATATGATGGTCTTGGGAAAGGTGACTGATAACAGGGTAAAAATACTCTATTTTTATAATACGACTTTTCAGATACGATAAGCTCTTCATATACCAAAAAACCTAAAAAGTCAAGGAAAGGCAGTAGGTCCAAAGACTCTACAGAGATAAGGAGGTCGTATGTGGACCCCACACATGGGTCCCACAGGTCGCAGCCCGACCAGGGTGGGTCCCACATGACCAGGGTCCACATCTCGCGGGTAAGTCCCGCAGCCCGACACGTGGCTCCAATATCGAATAAGAGATATATGGCTGATCCACTGGATGCGCGACACATGTCACCGCACAGAAACAACCACATCTCTTCACTTAGAGGCCGACACATCGCTCCGCTGAGAATTCGACACGTGGCAGATTCAACCTCTATAAATACTCTCCTACCTCCTTTGATTTTCAGATCCAAATTTCAAGGTATTGTTAGAACGATAACGTTGTAGAACCCATGCTATCTCGCTAGCTAGCTCGAACATGATTGTGTTAGTTTAAGTGGTGCCAACTTAATTGAAAATTTAGGACGACTCAAGCTAATTATGATGCGCTGTGTGTATTTTATCGCTTTTGATGTAATCACCTGTTTTTCTCCGCGTGTTTGTATTAATAAAGGTTTATTGTCTATTAATAAAAAAAATTCTGACAATTTATCCTCTTTTTTTCTTCAACCATAAAAAAAAAAAGCTAAATAACCAAACATAAACACAAATCCATAAATTTTGTGGTGGAGAATTCATCCGGGACAAGTTGGGAGATAGAGTTCTCCGGCTTTCAAATAACTTTGCAATTCATATTACTTTATAAATTACCATATATGCAGACTATTTTTTTAAATTAGAAAAAATATATGATGGTCTTGGAAAAGGTGACTAAGAAAAAAAAAATGATTTTCACCTACTTTTTCTAATCAGAAAAAACAGTCTGAATAATAGTTTATAATGTACTCTAGCTAGTCGCAAAGTTGGGTCTTCAAATTATTTTCCAAACCGGAGAGTGGTGTCAATCTAACCATGATTTAGGATTCAACGCTAGATTGGTTAGAATCAGATTGGATGATGGGATAAAAAAATCCTAAATTCCACGTAATAGATGATTGTAAAATAAATATCAATCTATATTACCAATCAGAACATATTTTGAATTTATCCTCCTCTATATTGTCCTACGTGACCAAAAGCAACAATCTCATTAGTTCACGAAAAAACTGACATCTCTTTCTCATTATCTCTCACATAACATCACATCACATAATATTAAACAACCCATAATTTATTTTTCTTCTATATCTCACTATACAATTTATCAAATATAAAAATATTATAGCCAAAATTTATAATTTTTTTACGATGATTAAAATAAGCATAATGTTGATATAATTTTCATTCTTTTTTTTATTAAAAAATTATATAAAATGCACGACATGACACGAACATGGACAATTTTTGTGATAGTAAATAAAATTGTAAGAATGTTTATCGTGCCAACGGCATGGGTAACTTCTAGTTATTATTACATTTGAAGACTATTTTGAATTTAGCCACAAGTTCTCTCTATTATAAAAGTCACATCAACAAGTAGGGGTGAGCGTGGCAGTTTTTTTTTTTTTTTGTCTACATCTCTTTCCTCCTCAATGAATTACTACTCATTGATAATCGTTTTGATTTAAGTAGGAGAATTAATATTTGTTATGTAATTAAATAAAATTACTACATTAATTGTTTAGCATGCCTTGGCACGGGCATCCGCTAGTATATTTAGGGGTGTCAAACGTGTCGTATCGTTCAACTCTCGTGTCGTGCCGTGCCATGTCATGCATTTTCGTGACTCTTTTACTTAATTGTGTCGTGTCTTATCGTGCCGTGACATTGTTTGAGCGTGCTGTGTTGGGCCATTTTACTTTGACGTGTCGTGTCGTGCCGTGTCATTTTAAAATAGTGTCATGACGTGTTGGGCCGTTTACTTAATTATGTCGTGTCGTGCCGTGTCTTTTTATTTACTTTCTCGCGTCGTGTCGTGTCGTGTCGTTTAACCTCTGTTCCATGTTGTGCTATCGTATTGTGTCGTGCTTTAAACGTGTCGTGCGCCCTTTTTTTCTTTCATCTCTAAAGTCCCCAGTTGTTGTTTTTTTTTCTTTTTTGGGGTTTTCAAGTTGAAGTTGAAAGTTTTTTTAAAAAAAAATTGAAGTTGGACGTGTATGTTAAAGTTGGAACTTGGAAGAATTGGAGATGAGATTAGTATTTTTGGTATTTAAGTATATTATTGTTATTGGAAATATGAAATTTGATACTGGATCACATCGTTTTGTATGCATCCATTTAAATATACTTTATAATTTGTTTAATATTTATATGTAAAATTAAGTAGAATATTCTTAATATTTTTAAACACATATAAATTGATTTTATTATAATTAAAGTAGAGGGAAATTCTTTTTTAGCCACTTTCAACACACAAAACTCTTTTTTAGCCACCCTAAAGTAAAAACTCTTTTGTAGCCACT
>JAOWBR010225039.1:0-17378 GCA_028571145.1 Dionaea muscipula
GATTAGTTGAGACAAATGAGATTGATTAGTGGACCAAACTATCAATTCTCAAACCCGACTTCAGACCTTACCTACCTTTCCTTCCTTTGTGAAGAAGATTAGTCAATTGTTGATCTCTTCAATTCATCAGTTCAGAGGAAGGACCATCACTTTCTGTGATTGAACAGCAGACTCTAGCTAGCTATATCTATCTTTTTGTTTTCCTTCCTTGTGTCCTGTATTTCGGTTTCACATTTCTTCATGTCACTCTTTAATTACCGAAAACAGAACACCCCCCCCCATTGATCTTCAACGGCATTTCAGGTGTTTGTGCGAGTAATCACACTTTCGACTCTCTGAGGTTCGACATCTTGACTTCCACTTGCTACCAATCTTAGCATCAGTTTGGAAAATAACTTAAATTTATCTTTGATTCCAACCCTTTTCTTTAACGACGGAATTGGGTCCGATCAATGATACTTCATATCATTTCGAGTATATCTTCCAAATTCTTTCGCCAAACTTCACCAAATTTTCCAGAGATTAACTAGACTCTTTAAGGCACAATCTCAACAAATTTCATGATATTTAGATAACAGGGACCCATTCTTTGAAATCATTCAAGTTTCTCCAGAAACTATCATTTCCCCTTTTATCAAAATCAAAGGTTTATCAAAAGATCCAAGTTTTTAAACCATTCTTAACCAACCAAGCTTGATTATGCAATTCCGAAAACCATTTTATCCACACCAATCACATGCATCTAGGTATAGACATTGAGTCCCCCCATCCCGTGGTGTGGCGACCGACCAATGATAACGTAGATTTTTATGGCCTGGAGCCAAATTTGTTGTAATAATAATCAAGGTTATTGAAAACCTTGCCCATCCATGTAATTTAATAGCTTTGAGCGATTAAATGTATAAGACAAGGATTTAATGTTCTAGAGCGGTAAATTTTATTTTCTTATTTTCTAATCTTTTAAGGACTCGTTGCCAAAAGTCGGTCTAACTCACACATATATCCCCTCATAAATGTTTGATCAAATAGGTAACCAATACATCCCTTGCCATAGGAATCAAGCAAAAAATGTGGCTCCGGGTCATACACACTCCTTTATATATATGTCCAACCCCTTGTGATGATAGACACAACCTCATATCGTCTGGCCCCGAGCTACAAGCATTATTCACTGTTCCCTTACCCTTGTTTTGCAGGAATTGCAATTTCCCATGGCAAGGAAAAATTGAATGCTTGATTGCTAAGTAATCAGACTTAGAGTATTAATCCGAATTATATTATGACTTTGAGGTCAAGATAAGCCCTCTCAATAACCGAACTCATGTAAAAAACCCAAAACCTTTTTGGTCATCTCCCTTAGTCATCATGACCCCAAGATGATTTAAAGCCGACCATTTTCTAGCGTCACACCTTAAAGGTCCTAAACCCTCAACCTTTCAAATCTACCACTTCCTAACGTCACACCTTAGAGTTCCTGAACCCTCAACCTTTAAAGCCGACCACCTCCTAGCGTCGCACCTTAGAGGTCCTAAGACCTCAACCTTTAAAGCCGACCACCTCCTAGCGTCGCACCTTAGAGGTCCTAAACCCTCATCTTTTAAAGCCGACCACTTCCTAGCGTCGCACGTAAGAGGTCCTAAGTCCTCAACCTTTAAAACCGACTACCTCCTATTGTCGCACCTTAGTGGTCCTAAACCTCATCTTTCAAAGTCGACCACCTCCTACCTTCGCACCTTAGAGGTTCTAATTTCTCACCCTTTAAGCCGACCACTTCCAAACGTCGCACCTCTGAGGTCCTAAGCCCTCAACCTTTGAAGCCGACCTCTTCTAAAATATGGAACTTCTTTTAAAGCCCAAAAACTGTTGGCTTTCTAATCATACTGTGGTTAGGATTCATGTTCAAAGTCGTGTTGCGTGTATGCTTGTATGCCTACTACTTTCTAGGATTTGTATGGGGATTCACCTTGAGCATGTGTCCTTATCCATGCACAAGAAACCTAGCCCCTGAGACTATAACCATGATGTAAGAGACCGACAAGGGGGGTGTTGGGTGCTAGGCTGATAGATTTTGGCCAACCTTCCCAACACTTAATCAGGCTACCGATCTCAGACCTGGTGACGCAGACCATGGCTTATCCTTCCATTTCTTTTCTAGTATCACGGTCGCCGATACCTTTTGCTATATAGAAGTGGGCTTTAATCTTTCCTAGTTTCTAGGTGGTGACTCCACCCTAATCAAAGACAAAAAACCCTCACGGCTTCCCAAGGGAAAACGGGATTCAGTCCCAATGGCCGTTGTGGGACCACGAGGATCCGTCCATCGAGGTCTAAGCACAGTCGAGAGGGAGCCCACCACGAGCTCGCTCTTCAGCTCTCTTCACAGAACCGATAACTCCACTGGGGACACATTCTACTCCCCATAGATAATCAAAGAGAGCCTAACTCTATAACTACATCATGGTTACTCTCGTGCATAGGGATGGGCATTCCCTTCCCCTTTCATTCTCATACATGTCTGACCCTAAGGTATGGGGTAATGGATTCCCCATCCCCTTTATTTTACGTACCCTGAGTGTCTGTGAAACTTGTCTTCCCTTCAGGGAACATTCGCATTAGACATCTAATAGCGCATGGCTATCGCACACACTAGCACAATCATCCTTTCTTTTTCATTTTTCTAGGTTGGCCGAAACCTGCCAAAAGTCCTAGCCTCGCGGTACCAGCTTAGTATCACTCTGTAGCAACCTACGGCTCTTAGAAAACCACCAATAGTCTTAGGAACACCGTCCTATCATACCCCTCATGCATACCATATATGTGTCTGTGATTCCCCTATCCTATGCTTGTAAAAAGATCTTTATGTATTATATCCCATGGTTAGCAGTCATACCTCACTAATCCTATAAGGGTTATGACTCAAAATCCAGGGATATAATCACAACCAATGGATACTCACTGAGCTGCCTCCTGGTCACCTGTAGATTGACAGAACTTGGATACGTCTTCCCAACGGCCGCTTAGCTTCAACAATGGCAGAACAAGTCAATTCCTCAGCTCCTCTGGTGATTCCCTCCTCCGAACCACCACCCCCAATTCAATCAAGTATCCAGACTCATCACATAACATCATCATCATACCAACCCTCTGACCCAATGCTTGTCCACATGATGTTCATGATGTCCATGATAGAAAACTTCCAAAGCTTAATGGGATAGATTGAGGGTTTCCTCCAAACCAACTGTGATAACCCAACCATTTTTATTTTAAACGGGTTGGTTTTATTCTGGAGACCTCCACTTAGCCCAACTGGTTAGTGGAGGCGGTTAAGGGGAGTAGCTCACGGAGGACTTGAGTTCGAATCCTGCGGGGTTCATTTTAGTCTCATGAGATTCTTAATCTCCTTTTTATTTGGGAATTTTCCCTTTTGTCCTCCTTGGATTTAATAGGGGTTTGTAACCCCCACATTCATTTTCTTCCCTTTCTTTTTCTCTCTCTCCATTCTCTTTCTCCCTCACGTCAGTTTTCTCACCTCCCTCTCTTTGAATCTCACGGCAGCAGCAAGGGAGAAGGGAGACGGTCGGCTTGGCTTAACCACAGGAGGATCATTGACCGCGTCTTCGTCCAAGCATCGGTGAGGTTTCGATTTCTTTTCCCTTTTCTCGCAGTTAGGGTTTAAGGTCGTTTTGGATGAATCGTTGGTGGATTTTCATTTTCCTTGTCTCCCATGGCTGTCGATAGATTAGAAAAGGAGTGGAGGATCATCGTTGACGTCCGATTCGATTTCATTTTCGTCAGTTTCCGATTAAGGTTAGTTTTCATTCTTTTTGCCCTAAATTCGTTGGTTGGTTTGTATGCTTCAGTATGGAACTGTAGAGACATTCTTTTTGGCTCAATTGGATGCATTTGACGGGGATTTTCGATTGGTTTCGATGGGTTTCACGTTCCGATTTGTCCCCATGTCGTTTTATCGTTTTTTCGTCGTTTTTGGTCATTTTTAGTTTGGTTGGATTATGAGGCATGTTAAGGATCGATTTGATGCATTTTTAGGCTGTTTTTAGTGACGTTTTGATGTTGTATTAATGTTGGGATTCGAGGATTTGCGTCTTGGTTGGATTTGCATGTTTCTGCATTTCTGCAGATTCTGGTTCGGCGTTTTAGGGAGCATTACGGCCGTAATGCTCCATGCATTACCACCGTAACGTTTGTTAAATCGGTTGGTGTCTATACAGCGATACGGGCATAATGCTCAAAGCATTACGGTTGTATCGAGGGGCATTACGGGCGTAATACAGTGCATTACGACCGTAATGTTCCCGTTTTGCACTGTTCATATTGCTGTTCGATCCTTGAGCTTTCCCGGTCCGTGTTAAGTCCATAGGACTCGTTTTTAGCGTGTTTTGGCCACGTTAGTGAGTTGGTTTGGCAAGTTTAGCTAGTTGTTTACACTTGAATAATTATTCAAGTGGTGACGTGACTGGTTACGGTGTTTGGTGATCGCTCTAGCTCGGGTATTTCTTTAGCGGGATTTCAGGTGAGGGGTGTACACAAACCTTCCTTACCTTCCACCTCCATGCTTATGCATTGTCGTTCCTTCATAACCTTTCTTCGATACCTCTCTTATGCAGTTCATGCTCTGCTTAGTCATTTTATGCGTTGATGTCCACTTGTATGCTTTACTTGTAAGCTATGTTATAGTTGGCCTGTTTCATCTTTTATTCATGATGGTTATCCATGATTAGTAGTCTTCGACTTGTTGGGCCTTTCATGTTCTATCTTAGTGAGTGGACCTGAGGTATCATATGAGTAGTAATGAGGTGGATGTGATTATGATTCATTTAAGCCCTAGGGATATGTCTCCTTCGGGGGTCGACTTCGGCCACACGGGTTACCGTGTGTCGCAACGTCCTTAGGCCTTGACTTCGACCTGGACGGAGTCTGTCATGGGGGGCTATTCTGGTCGCCATACTGGTTTACACCCATGGTGAGGCGGGATATCTCATGTACGCGCACGAGCTGACATTTTTGGTAGACTTGGTCTACCTTATTATTTCATTTCAGTGATGGACTGTTGGTCCCTAGGAGTGCTCTATAAGTTTAGAGGGTGGGGGTGAATGAACTTATAGGTTTTTTAAACTTTTTAAAACAACACAAAGTCGTGCAGCGGATATAATTTATATAGCCCCTTTTAAAATTAGTTTTCATAGTTACTTTATTAATCTTGTCGTGTGTGTGTGTATATGCAATGCAGAAAATAAACAACACCAAATACTTTATAGAGGTTCACGGTGGTGTAATCCGCTACTCCTCTCTTCTCCTTGTGGTTAGGAGGAATTTTACTATTGTATGTCGATACACCCAATACAATAGTCAACAGTGTCAACACACTGTCCAACACCCTTGCAGTTCCTTCAACCAAATGACCTTCAACTGCTACCACACTGTCTGGTCCTTTGCAACTTTCGTTGCTTCACCAGTTGCAGTCTTTCACCCTTGGCTTACTTCAACTGCTGACTTTGTCCTTCACAACCGTGTTGCTTCACAAAAATGCAGCTCCTTCACAGCCTTGGCTTCACTGACTTTCAGTCCTTCGTGGCTTCTCACTTCACTGATCAATCTTCAAGAAAGTGATAAATCTTAAAGGAGTTGAATTACTCTCGTGATTCAATGAGCCTTGCTTGATCTTGAATGACAGCACTTGGTTGGCTCTGAGTTACTGGATGTGACTTTTAAATCGTTGGCACAGTGATTTCTTAGTTTCACAGCATATATGTTCAAG
This sequence comes from Dionaea muscipula, assembly GCA_028571145.1. NCBI lineage: Eukaryota > Viridiplantae > Streptophyta > Magnoliopsida > Caryophyllales > Droseraceae > Dionaea > Dionaea muscipula. Next base: position 5,777 of record JAOWBR010225039.1, read on the forward strand.
AGTTGTAATTCTCACCGTATCCCTGGATATATATCGGCTCAAAAATATATCCGTTGTATGCCGTTGAACACTGATCTTTATCATCTTGGCAATCTTCTTTCGATCCCGATAATCGTGGATCTTTGTCTTGGTCTTCTTTCCCAAATCGTGTAAGCATTTGAAAAGTTTCCTTATCTGATTAGGGTTTCCAAATTCTGACAAACCCTATTTCAAAAAGTTGCCTCTTTTCGCGTCAATCAGATCCCGTGATTATCTTGAGTTCAATGTCTTTAAATGATAATATTAAATTCGTGAGGTTGAATTTAATACGTCCCATCCATGTTTAATGAGATCCTCGTCTTTGAACACGTGGCAGTTTCTTCGAGTCTGGCTTCGAGAAACCTAGGTTTGAATAAACCCTAGATTACCTTTGTCTCAACCGGTCCTTGGTCAGCTGGGTTTTACTCGACTGGACGTACTCAACTGGAAGTACTCAACTGAGCAATCCTTGTCTGGTCTTCCTAAACTGATCATACTCGACTGGACTATCTCGACTGGACCTTCCTTGACTGGTTATGCCTCAAATGGACTATCCTCGACTGGAACAATCTCGATTGGACATTCTCAACTGGTACTACCTTGACTGAATCTGCCTCGACTGATTCTGTTCAACTGGATCAGTCTCGACTGAATCTACTCAACTGGATTAGTCTCGACTGGATCTACTCAACAGGATCAGTCTCGACTGGATCTACTCAACTGGATCAGTCTCGACTGGATCTACTCAACTGGATGATCTCAACTGCAACTGCTCAATTGAGTCTTAGTCAACTGGAACTGTAGATTGCCTCTACTCTAGTGGAACTGGTCGACTACATTGTCTCGACTGGGACTGGTCAACTGCATTAACTCAACTGCCTTGTCTCAGCTGTGCTTACTCAACTGAATCTTCTAGGCTGAACATCTCGACTGGAACTATTCCTCTGAGTCTTCTGAGCTCGATCTCCAAGGCTGGATAATCTTCAAGGCTTGAATCTTATCCTAACCTGCATAGGTTGCTATATGCGACCTCTTATACTAATCTACATCCAACTTAAATATCTATACATTGACCTATACTGATTATATCAGTTTCCTCCTTGGTTATACAATCTCATCAAATCTTAGTATCTATCCTATATTATGCATCATCAAAACTTATTATCTATCAGTGGTGTTCTTAGTCAGGCTGGACGACCAGTCGCATTTTTTAGTGAAAAATTATCTAGTTCCAAGAAGAATTATTCTACCTATGATCTTGAATTTTATGCCATTATTCAAACTTTAAAGCATTGGCAACATTACTTGGTGCAAAGGGAGTTTATTTTGTTCACTGATCACGAAGCTCTGAAGTACATTAATGGGCAGCATAAGCTTAGCAGACGACATGCCAAATGGGTAGCCTACCTACAGGAGTTTACTTTTATTTTGAAGCATCAGGCAGGAAACCTCAATCGAGTTGCTGATGCCCTTAGTCGACGCACCGTACTTTTTACCACCATGCATGCTCGGATTACCGCCTTTAATGTTTTCCCTAACATGTATGCGGTTGACCCATCGTTTGGGAAGATAATTCAGGAAGTCGCGGCAGGTACTCGTCATGACTTTCTTTTATAGAATGGATATCTATTTCACGGTTGCAGATTGTGTGTTCCAGATTGTTCCCTGAGGCAGCAAATTATTCACGAATTGCATAACGAAGGTCACTTCGGCCGAGATAAAACAATGGCTCTTGTTTCTACTGATTTTTATTGGCCTAAGTTATCTAGTGATGTTACCCATTTTGTAAATAATTGTATTATTTGCCAGCGGTCTAAGGGAACTCTTACTAATTTGGGTTTATATACCCCGCTACCTGTTCCCGAGGGCCCTTGGTTGGATGTTAGCATGGATTTTGTACTAGGGTTGCCTCGCACTCCACGAGCCACAGATTCTATCCTTGTTGTTGTAGACAGGTTTTCAAAGATGGCTCACTTCATCGCCTGTCGGAAAACAATGAATGCTGCTCGTGTTGCTCATCTGTTCTTCAACGAGATCGTCCGATTACACGGTGTGCCGCACTCCATTACGTCAGATCGCGACACCAAGTTCATCCGTACCTTTTGGAGAAGCTTGTGGAGCAAACATGGAACAAAGCTAAATTTCAGCAGCGCCTACCATCCCCAAACAGATGGCCAGACGGAAGTCACAAATCGAAGCTTAGGAAACCTGTTACGGTGTCTCGCAGGTTCTAAACCCAAACAGTGGGATGCAGCCCTACCTCAAGCAGAATTTGCGTATAATCGATCAAGAAATCGTTCTACCGGATTCAGCCCGTTTGAAGTTGTTATTGGCAGGAACCCACCTAGTGTCTTAGATCTTACTCCTCTTTCGCGGACAGGACGTATTCACCCCAAGGCTGAAGATATGGCGGCTTATCTCCAAGACATTCATGAACAGACTCGTCAAGCAATTCAAACCAGTAACTCCAAATATAAAGCTCAGGCAGATAGTCATCGCCGGCAGGTTCTCTTTGAAGTCGGTGATTTTGTTTGGGCTGTTTTAACGTGTGATCATTTCCCTGCTGGTGATTACAATAAGTTAAAGGATCGGAAGATTGGTCCTTGTGAAATTCTCCAGAAGATTAATGACAATGCCTACAAGCTGCGTCTTCCCCTTCACTTGAAGACATCGGATGTGTTCAATGTAAAACATCTTAGTCCTTACCTTGGGGATCCTTCCGACTATCCTTAGCCTCGAGGACGAGGCCTTGTTTTAACCCGGGGAGGCTGATGCAGTGGGCTTACGTTTTATTGCAGAAGCTTTGTTCAGCGTTTGGCATAATTTTCTTTTTTCCAGCATTTTTTATTTTTTCTGTTTTTTTAGTCATGTCTTTTGGTAAACTTTGTGTCTCCTTGAAAGGATGTGTCTCTAAATCAATATTTAAACTTCCTGGTATGTAATTGCAAAGGCATATGATGTTTGAAAAAAAGTTTGTTATTCAATTTAGAAGAGGCAACGTTTTTGTTTTTTTTTTTTTTTTGTTTCTTCTCCTTCCTCCTTTACAAGTATTGCACCAAAACCCCTACACAAACAGTACCAACTGAAGACGGTTCACAACCTCTATTTGCTATAAACGGTGACACTACTCCATATAATCTAGACGGTCAGTCGAGCCCTCAACACACATTCCTTCAACCGTTTACAAACTACCAACTTTTAAACGGTTATCATCAATTGGCTAGACGGTCCTCAACTGTTTTACACATTCTTTCAACAACAATCATCACTCAGAACACCGCAAATCCTAGACAGTCAGATATCATCTAAACGTACAAACTCTAGACGGTCCTATTCCCTCATGCATGTAGACAGTCAACTGCCCCTCTTCAATTTTCAACATATTATTAACATCCTCAAACAACATTCACAACTAAACTCAAATTCCAATTTAGTTAATAATCTTTATTAATCTTAATCGTGTTCATAAACGGGTCAGGTCGTTATGGTTTTTACAAGGAAATTGACATGTTTTATCTCAACAGATGATTTCTGATTTGTTTGGAGTTGATTTGTGTGACTCTCGAATGTATTTTGTGACTGATGATGATTTGATAGCCTAACATATGCTGGGTCATATTATTGATACAATTTGTGTTGGACAATATACACCTAGGAGGATTTTGAAACAGGATTTGGAACCCCATCTGCTTTTGTTACATGCATGGTTAATTGAGAATATGCTCCTTAAGAAAAGAAAGGACACTTGGATGTAGTTACATGCATGTTTGCAATAAGCAGGGGCGGAGCCAGGATTATAAAATGAGGGGGGCCAACTAAAAAAAAAATAGACATAAAAATAAAAAAAATATGCCAGACAAATATTCCAAACTATAAAATAAACATTAGAATAAAACCACTATAAATCATATCGAAATACTCAATAATTTTTAATAAAAAATTGAAGGTGGGGAGTTGTGCAAGTCAGAATTGGCTAATTGAAAAAGTAAGGTAGATAAAAAATCTTGAGAAAATAACAACAAAAAATTCTAATAATCTAGTGTAAAAACAAAGATCAAAACATTAAAAAACACAGTTTAATCAAATCGTTATATATTATTAAATAAATATATTATAATTTAATTATTAAATCATATGATATTCTATATATTGTTGTGTTTTGCACATGGGGAGAAACTTAGAGGTACGCTACTGTATATGTAATATTTTCTTCAAAAATTTAGGGTGGGGGGGCATGGTCCCTACGAGCTTCTTCCGACCTCCGCCAATGCTCAGCATCTCATGGCAATAGGCAAAGGCCAACAAACAAACATGTGGACAATAAACAACATGATACAACATCCCACAACCAACAACCATCTCAAGTCAAACATAAGTGTGGACGACAATAACCGAAACACAGAACATGCACTGTGTATACAAAGGGTATCAAGGGGTTTAAAGGATAAAACCGAGGTGGAAAGAAGAACGAAATGAGGAAATGTGTACACCCCTCACCCGGAATAAGCGGAGTCCACATACGTGCTAATCTCGGATGACAATGCCTCCACTATGGACTACATCACCGTCTAAACGTCAATCCAAAGGAAAACCTTACTAGCAACATCATAGTCAAGCTAACTATGCAAAACAACACTTTAGATCCCTAAGTGATGCACCTAGGATGCCTAACGCTCATCCCGGACGCAACAGAAATAAAAAACACCACCAAAAGCCTGCTTTAGGTAGATCTGAAACAAGCACGGCCGTGCCCCATGGGCACGGCCTACATGGCCCGCCTGTGCTTGGCGCTGTCATGGAAAGTCAGAAAATTTGGGCCGAAGCACGACCATGCATGTGGGCATGGACGTGCCTCACCTAGACTTCTCAAACGAATGGCCGCAAAACACGGTCATGCTTTACAGTACGAGTGTGCTTTGCCCCGACTGCAGTTATGCGGATCTCGACAACGCCTAGATCAACGTCAAACCGACACCAATGAATTCCTCGTCAACACCTCACGTTACAGGGCATAAAAAACATCTAAAACATGCATTAAAACACGACCAACAATTCCCAACGACAACCAAGCACGCACATGATCAAATCGAAGACGAGGGCATGAAAAGGCATAACCGAAATCCCAAACGGATGCTAATATCGGACCATACCAGATTCACATGCTAAATTCGTCGATCAAAACGTAAAACACATCGATATAAACACTAAAAACAGATCTCAACAGCATAATCACATGCCATCTACAACGTAAGGGAAAAAGGGATAAAAATCTCACCTTTAACTCGAAGAATGATGAACCCGCTCAAGATCCAACACGGGCACACCCCTTGCCTCCACCCTAATGACCGATCATTGTTGAGTGCATGAAGGTGCGCTCTACATGTTCCTAATCTTAGCTGAAATATATCTTTAGAGGTCCTAAGTACATGAGTTTACAACTTTTATTATGTATGATGTGCACACTTGTGTTACGTATTTTACGTGTTAATGTGATGATTTTACAGGTTGCCCATGAGTCGGAATGTTAATGGACCAAAAATCCACATTTTCCACGCTGCTTATGATGCCCGAAGACTTGTCAGCACGTCCGGACCTCGGCTGGGCTGACCCAACCCAATTTCTGAAGGACACGGTCATGTCTGTACTGGACACGCCCGTGTCGCGGCCTTTTCCAGCGCCTATATAATTTCTTTATGCAGTAGCCTGCGATTCCTCTTCCACTTTCGACCAGAGACGGCTGGAGATTGATTTGGTGATTTGAAGGGCGATGACTAGACTTGGAGGGCACGATGAGCAGATGACGACAGTCATCCTTCAACACCCGATGGGACGAGCGTCAACACGATTCATCGATCCAGTGTTTATTTTCAGGCATGATTTAAACGTTGTGATCTTATACTATTGTTTCGATTTGTATCTAGATTCAATGGATGTGATGACATGTTAGTCGTTAAGGTTTTGATTCGTGTAAACTTGAATCTGTTGGATTATTTTTCGTAGATTTGAATTGTTTTTGTCGCTCGTGACAAGCGACTAGATTAATCATAGTGTTGAAACTCTGAGATGCTGTATGTCGATTTGAGATATTGCATGCCATAAGCCAACATCAATTTTTAATCGAACTAAACAACACTCCACAGTCAAACCCTAAGAATCTGCATTAAAATGGGAATAAGCCGAATAGAATATCCTCTAACCCGAGCGCGACCAGTATTCAGGATCGCGCGTCTGCCCCTCGAGTTATAAAGAACACGACCGTGTCTTAAGGGACACGACCGTGTCGTTTCTTGAAGAACACGATCGTGACTGCTCAGACACGGTCGTGTTAAGCTCCGTTCAACAAAAATATTGTTTGCTTAGTTTCGGCCGAGTCACTATTTTAGCTACATTTATCATGCATTTTTGTTTATTATTTTGGTTAATTAAATCCCATTTCAATCTACCCCTTTCTAGGATCGAGACCAATTCAACTTCGGCGATTACAACTGTCCTTGTGGAAACCGACACTCATACTCAACCACTATCTTCTGGTAGTAGGTAATACGTTTAAATTTAATTAAAAGCTGACCGCTCGATGACGCGGATCACTTTTTAGCGCCGTTGCTTGGGATGGTTTGCAAAAAACTTAGGTTTGATTTGGTTTTATTTCTAGCTGTATCGTGTTTGAGTCTTGTTATTTTTATTTGTTTATTTCTATTTTATGCTGTCTCTATTTCCTAAGTTAGCAGTCCTGTTTAGTTTTGTTGTTTCTATCCTGTTGTTCTAGTTTTTGGACCTTGCATGCTTGGATGTCGTTCCCTTAGGCCTGAACTTGTTGAAATCAATCACAACCTAAGGAGATGAACAAATCAAAACCTACGATCAGAAACAATGGTTGACCCTTCACAAATTCCGAACAATCAAAACGGTCAGAACATTGGGGTTAACGGGGGATAGAACGCTTATAATGGGGGAAATGGGGTAGCAAATCCTTTTCACGCACACTTTGTTCCCAATACTTACGACATACCGTCGTGTATTGAACTTCCCGCAATTGTTGCTATCCAGTACAAGATTAAGTCAGGGACAATCCAATCCTTACCTCAATTTAATGGCATATCCCATGAGGACCCATACAACCATCTAGCTGTGTTCGTGTCTATCAGTTCTACTCTAAGGATTAACAACTTCCCAATTGAGGCCATGAAACTTCTTCTTTTTCATTCTCACTGCGAGGCCAAGCTAAACATTGGCTTAGTACGTTGTCACTTCATACCATTAGAACTTGGGAGGAGATGGGTGATGCCTTCCTGAAGAAATACTTTTCCGTAGGTAATACACTACAATACCGAAGGGAGATCACCACCTTCCACCAACTTGATAACGAGTAACTATTTGAGGCATAGGAGAGATTTGGTGACTTGATCCGTAAATTCCCTCACCATGACATCCCTAAGTGGTAATTAGTGCAAAGTTTTTATTATGGCCTCTTGCCAAATCATCGCCAAATGATGGATGCCTCTTGTGGAGGGTCTATCATGACAAAGATTGAGAATGCAGTTTGAGAACTTTTTGAAACAATGATTGACACATCCTAATACTAAACATTGTGCAAATGGAACCATAAGCCAGTTGCTGCCCGTAATAAGAGTCAGAAGGGTGTGCGTGAGCTTAGTGCGACTGATACCCTCACATCCACAATAGCAGCACTCTCCGAGAGAGTGGAATTGCTTTTAAAGAAAGATGTGGTCACCACCCCCAAGATTGTGCAAATGGAACCATGTGTTACTTGTGGTAACACGACACATCATTGGACAGTCTGTCCAACGACCCAACCTTTTTTTGACCCCTCACAACAACAAGTCAACGTTTCTCAAGGGTACTATCTCACACCTAATGCTTACCCGAGCATATTCAATCTTAGGTGGGGGGGATCATCCAGGTTTTCAATGGCAGCAGCCCCAACAACAGCCGTAAACTATAGCGGTACCCCAAACACCACCACGACCACCTCTACCGAGCCCATATACCCTAGCACACCTTTTGAGGCGGCGGTGATGCGAGCATTGACTGACCAGGCACAAATGCTGGATCACCTGACTGAGACCCAGCAGCAAGTGCGCACGAACACTCAAGCTATTTCAAAGCTGGAGACGCAGGTTGGTCAGATTGCTAACACGCTGAGCAGGAGGGAGGAAGGGCAGTTGACTAGGCAACCTGTCTAACCACCTAAGGAATAGTGATGAGATGCATGAAATGAGTCTTTTTGTATATACGCACCTTTCCTGTTTCTGTAGTTTTAGTGTTGTGTCGACTTGTCTTACTTGGCTACTTTGTTGCTTGTCTGATATTTCTTTTGTTTCTCTCTTTTTTTTTGGCATTAACAGTGTTGCAGGTAGGCATAGTTAGGGGCATGGGAAGCCGGGATAGTTTTTGTGCAATCCTTTAGGTTGCTTCCATGGGGTATCGGGTTGCTCGAGCTCCACCTCCCTGCGTTCATCAGCTAGTGACATTGTTGCTGCTACTTCAGGGGTTTCTTGTGGAGGTAACAGAGGTCGCTCCTGCTAGCCGGCAGGGACAGCAATCTGTCAGCCGGTAGGGACAGAAACGATGGAGAGATTCAAAAGGACCTGGGAAGATGAAGTTATCCGAAGACATTTCCATTTTTGTTGTTTTTAATTGGATTTTGGACTTAGTTCTTGTCCTGAATAATTTGTATTTCATTATTTTTGATTGGACTCTGTTTCGTTGTTTTTCTTTTGTTGCTTTGTGTCTGTTTTATTGGTAGGACATTTTGCATGGACCGTAGGACCCTTTGCCGCTTCCAGGTGCTTTTTTTCCACTCTCTTATGAGGACATTTCGAGATTTAGTTAGGGGGGAGTGGACCTGTTTAAATTTGTTGTCGCCTCTATTTAAAATTTTTGGCATGTGTTCTATTGTCAACTTGCCTTGTTATTTTCTAGTCTGTATACATGATTATTGAATATGCTATGTTGTATGGACGTTCTTGCATTAATACAGTTCTCCTTGTTATAACTTCTCTAGGAATTTGATTAGCTTACACTAGTTTTTGGCCGGAACTTCCATGGAATTATTTATGCACCTTATCCAAGTCATGTGGTAAGACGGTTGAAGCATGTGTATCTAGGGAATAATTTTTAGCATAAGTTTTTCTGAGTGCTAAAAGAGAAAGGTGAGTCCACAAAATTAGATAAGGTGACTGCTTATATTGCGCATGTGAACTGGAACTAGTAGGAGATTGAGTCTCATGGTAAGATTAGTAGTTATGCTTGAGAAATGATGAAGTCAATGCTTTCTTTTGATTAAATTTTGAGCCTCAAATATCTTTCTATGCATATCTCCCATTTGTACCCTTGTTGAGCCAAACATGTATAGCTCTTTTTATATGCACTCATTGATTTCTTTAACTTTGAGTTAAGCCCGCAGATTTATTTGCCCATCTTCGAATGCTCCAAGTCTGTTTGTAAAATTTGCACATGGGGATGACCTGAAAAAGAAAAAAAAAAGAGACATAAAAGTGGGAACAAAAAGAGGAAAATGAAAAAAAAGAGATGAATTTTTTTAAAAGAACAAAAGAAGGAAAAAAATGAGGCCTTGAAAAGAAAGAAAGAAGTTTCAAAGGAAAAGAATGACCTGTAGTGAACGAGAAGGAGAAAAGAAAAAAATTAAGAAGGTTTTGAGATGTATGTGTATGACCTTTACATGAGAAGTGTTTTTCCCTTGTGAAGGTTTTTCATATGTTCTATGCTTCCTTTGGATACCGACTTTTCATACCTTCTTCACTTGCTCATTTCCTATATTTTCTAAGCCACAAAAGATCACCCCGCTGTATTGTTTTTCTAATCTCAAGCATGGTTCGGGTAAGATTGTTTGTAGTCTTCCTATCTTAGTTCATATCATTTGTTTAATGTAGGCCTGTCACCTAATTTAGAAAAACCTGTTCCTTAAGTGCTCTGTTTTTGTCAACTTCATAAGTGATCACCTATCCACATTGATATATTCATTTTTCCTGTGAGTTATGGAGTTGCACTTATGCTAGAATTATTAGCTGGATACACTTGCTTGGGTTTATGGTATGTTGGTTAAGGCTTGGACGCGCGCACACACACACATTCCGTGGTTGTTTTTGTCCTACTAGTTGCGGTTATTCATTTTCTGTTTGAGATTTATGACTGGTTGAGCTGGAATGTGTAGGGATAGTTATCTCACTGCATAGTTTATTCTTTCTGTTCATGTTAGCTTGTTTGGGACTAGCAAGGTTCAAGTTGAGGGTTGTGTTGAATGCATGAAAGTGCGCTCTACATGTTCCTAATCTTAGATGAAATATATCTTTTGAGGTCCTAAGCACATGAGTTTACAACTTTTATTATTTATGATGTGCACACATGTGTTACGCACGCATTTTACGTGTTAATGTGATGATTTTACAAGTTGCCCACGAGTTGGGATGTTAATGGACTAAATATCCACATTTTCCACACTGCATATGAAGCCCGAAGACTCATCAGTGGGTTCGGACCTTGGCTGCGCTGACCCAGCCCAATTTCTAAAGGACATGGTCATGTCTGTACTGGACACGCCCGTGTCACGGCCTTTTCCAACGCCTATATAATTTATTTATGTTGCAGCCTGTGATTCCTCTTCCACTTTCGACCAGAGATGGCTGCAGACTAATTTGGAGATCTGAAGGGCGACGATAAGACTTGGAGGGCATGACGAGCAGACGACGACAGTCATCCTTCAACACCTGATGGGACGAATATACCGAAGGGACGAGCGTCAACACGATTCATCATTCCGATATTTGTTTTTAGCCATGATTTAAACGTTGTAATCTTATACCACTGTTTCGATTTGTATCTGGATTCGATGGATGTGATAGCATGTTAGTCGGTAGGGTTTTGATTCGTGCAAACTTGAATCTGTTGGATTATTTTTCGTGAATTTGAATTGTTTTTGTCGCTTTTGACAAGCGACTAGATTGATTATAGTGTTGAAACTCTGAGATGTTGTATGCCGATTTGAGATACTGCATGCCATAAGCCAACATCAATTTTTAATCGAACTAAACCACAATCCACGGTCAAACCCTAAGAATCTGCATTAAAACGGGAATAAGCCGAATAGAATATCCTCTAACCCAAGCCGATCCGAACCGTTGGATGTGTTCAAAATATGTGTTTTATAGGGGTATAAGAAATCCTACCGTAACCCGAGGGGTTAATGTAATAAAAACAACTAAAAGAAAATCGAAAAACTAAAAACCCTATAGAAACCCGAGTATATTTAGGCACAATCAACCCTACCGTAAACGAGGGGTTAATGCAGTCATTTCTTATTATATTTTGAACATATCCAACGGTTGGATCGTCCAAAATTATTTCAGATATGGAACTTCCTTTATAGTGTTGAAATCGGCCGAAAACGGCCCTAAAACGTTCGGATAGAACCCTTCCCAATATATTTTTACGATTTTAAGAATGGACCCCCTCCTTATTTTTTCATTTTCTACGCATCTACCGTTTTGGATCGTCTCAAAACATCCTCGATCAAAATCGGTGTATAAGCGGGAGTATAAAGGGG
>JAOWBR010225150.1:0-16690 GCA_028571145.1 Dionaea muscipula
CATCTTCTTCACTTGCTGACTTAGGCATCGGAGCGGTCTCCCCGGGGTCATTCCCTAGGGTACCCTCTGACCTGTTTACTCTTGCCTTCTCAGGATCTCCACAGGTTGTTCTCTCTTGGAGTGGGTCAGAATCACTTTCATCCTTTCATTCACTCCTCCCCCGTGCCGATCGGGTTCACTCCACCGGCCGGAGCCGCCTCATCCCAATCGGATCGGGACTTTGATGATCGCCTCTGGAGGGTCTTAGGTGCTAACCGCCCCCGGGATTTTTTCAGGAGTATCAATGATGATTGTTGTTTTTGGACTCGCACGACAGATTTTTCCTTTAAAAAACTTAGGGACTGTTTCAGTTTGGTTTGTTTGTTTTTTATTTTCAGTTTTGTGTTTGAAATTTTCAGTTTTTAGTTTTTAATAAAAATAGAAAATAAAAAACGTATTTGATTTATAATTTATAATTTGTCGTACCTTGAATTTTTTTTTTTTCTTATTTTGGATGTTTTTAGAATTATTGCCAAAAACATAAAAAACAGATTTTTATTGTTTTCTATATTTTGAAGATTTTGAACTAAAACCTATTAACCTAAACACAGAACACAAAAACAGAACACGTTTTTTATTTTCTGTTAAGTAGAAAATACAGAAAACAAGTCAAAGCAAACACCACCTTATTGTTTGATTAGAATGTTACTATAAAATAAATTGAGAATAATGTTACTATAAAATAAATTGAGAATTTGAATAACGATATTTCCTCGTTTTCAATAACAACTTGAATTGCGTGTAGTTGTATGTTATCTGAAAATTCTTCTTAGCCATCACCAAGTTGGAACCTCTCTTTCTGGCGAAAAAAAAAACCAAAAAACAAAAAAAAAAATGAAAAGAAAGAATAAGCTAAAGTCAATAATAAAGCAACGCGCTGTCATCATACCACAAGAATAATGAAATTGATTTTGTTAGGAGGTGTTTTGCGCACACCCCAGACAAAATGATGATAATGAATCAATGATGCGTCTTTGGCCGTTACACGCTGCGTTTTCTCTTCCACTTTCATTTTTTGTTTTATTTATATGTTTTCCAATAATTTTATGTTTAATAAGTAGCAACTAACAGCATCTGAGAGATAAAGATAAAAGTAAAGCCATAATTTAAAAATAAATAGTGACAAATTATTATAATTTAATAATATTACTTAAATAGTGTGAGTGTTATAATTTAACAATAGAGAGAAGTTTAACTCTTATTTAGAGAGAAGCTCTATTTTGCATTTGCAAGCGACAAAAATATTGCTAAATATATCAACAAATTTAGCAATCTCAAAATTTACATACAAATTTAACTCTCCGTTGGAGGGATATTTTGCCAAAAATTTGCTATATTTTATCTTTAGCACCTTTAAATTTGAATAACTCTCCCATGTGGATGTTCTCACAAACAAACAAGTAGCAGCAAATAACATATTTTTTCGCTCATCCTTTAGCTCATCTTAATTTTGATCCTAAATTTTAACCTCATTAATTTAAGACGGATTCTGGTCCGATTCCATCTTCGGAGTAAATATTTTTCTCTCATTCCCAACCACGTCCCGGTTTTGAATCCAAATTTTAACCCGTTTAAGGCAGTTCCCTGGCTCCCCACGGGACAAGGCGAGGGCGGATTGTTTTTAAACCCGTACTTAAGGATATCAATTATATCCGTATTCATGGGTATTCGACTGTATTCGATTCATTTGGGTAGGGTATAAGTATAAAAAAATAGGTACAGATATGGATATGGGTACAAAACTTAATATTCGCAACGCGTACGAGTAGAATATGGGTATGTTATAATACCCTACCCTACCCTATCTTACCTGCAATACCCGTACATAAATATATATATTTATTTATTTATAACATACTCTTATATCAACACCTAACAAATATATTTGTCTATCTTATTTTATGTCATTTGCAGTAATGGAATGTGTAGTAATGATATTGTGTAGCAAATTGTCTAACGATATAGTATTTTTTTTGCAGCAATAGATGAATAAAAATTTTTTTAAATTGAGTATAATTTATTCCATGCGTATTTTTAATGACTCTAATTACACCTTATATAATAGGTAATGGGTATGGCTATTATGTTATACCCGTGGGTAAGATATGAGTATAAAAATTTATATTCATACGAATATAGATAGGGTACGGGTTCAATCTATACTAGACGGATATGGATACGGAAAACCCCCCATTCGCATTCGACTCGTTGACATCCCTGATCATAACCCGACAAATCGAAACAGAGATGATTTTCAACAATAGAAATTTCGAATCCCGTTGATGGGCTCCTTGTTTTCCGAAACTCCGTCACCATTTACGAATAATCTTGACCCAAAAGGGTAAATACAGACAAACAAAAAGAACCCAATTTTCTGAAAGAATAGAGCTCCCAAAGCTGCAGAAACATCTACCCAAAAATCAGAGCGCACAGACGCAAAAATGGAAGAAAGGAGAAATATGCATATAGATCTGTACAACTTCAAGCTTGAGCAAGTCTCTGATTTCTCTCGATTGAAAACACACAAACTCTCAAAAACAAAAACTGGGTTCCCGTTTCTGAAGAAGCTTGGAAAACAAACCCCACCAAGCGAAGTCTCACAGAAGAGGAGATCAGGCAAGAAAACAGAACAGAGAAGGGAAATCGAATCCTTTCATCTCCCACAGCATCGATCTTGGACCCATCACAGGGTTTGCTTGTATGTTCAGGGTTCGGCGTACTCTCGCCAGCAAATGAGCATGGTAACGCACCGACGCATGATATAGAACCGAGCCCTCTGTTCCTTGACTAATCTGGCGCACTTTCTACTGAACGCACACTTCCTGTTCGACGAATTGCCCATGAGAGGAGAGGTCGAGGACCGTGAGCTTCTCGAGCACTCTTTCTTACACAACTTCCAGCTTCCATCGAAGTAGAGACTTGGGCTTACGGTTGATGCTGAAACAGGAGATTGGATAGAAATAGTAGACGCCGCCATGGGTTTCCTCCTCCTGCTGCTGCTTCAGGTGGTGGCTATTGAAAGGGAAGCTATCTGGATGTTGCCGCCGCTGCCGCTGCCGCCTGCCTTCTTCTTCAGGGTTTCCTCTTTTGCTTGTGGGTTTGGGAGAAGAAGCGGGAAGGAAAGGACAGAAGTAAATGTGGGTGTGACAGTTGAGGATGATGATGAAGATGATGAATTGATGATGAGAGTCTGTGAGACAGGAGAAGTGCGTGGTGGGGTTTCAGGGTTTCTTTTAATAATATATCAGGCGTTATCGAGATAACTTACGATAAACTATTTATATTTTTACAAACGTCCTACACGCAGTACCTCATTTACTAAATGCAGTATCTTAATTTTTTAAATTATCGTTTTTACTCCTTGATATTTTAAAAAGAAAATAATATTTAAAAAGAAAATAATATACACAAAACATCCCGATCATTTTCTAATATTATCACAACATCTCATACTTTTTATATCTATTTAAACGTGCATATCTTTCCTCATATATCACTGTAAAATCTCTCTGTCTCATCATTTTAATTCCTCAATATTAATTTCCTTGTTTATCATCCACACTTTGCTAATGGCGGACGATTTTGCTCGCAAGGACGAGTATTTCGAGATAAAATCTCAATTTTCTTGAGTTTTTTTTCGAGTTTTTCGTGTTTTTTTCAAGGGGGCCGGCCTACATCCCCGGCGAGTCCGGAGGGGGGCCGTCCGAGTTCACCGGCGAGTCGGGTGGGTAGCCGCCCGAGTCTGCCGGCCTCACCCAGTACCCGCCGGCCTATTAGGGCAGCTCCCCTTGCAACCTGTCAGCCGAGTCGGCCGGCCGCATCATGCACCGGTCAGCCAAGTCGGGCGGCCCCCACTCGGAACCCGCCATCCAACTCGGCCAACCCTCCCCTAAATCGATTCTTCGAAAAAGCCGGGGTATAATTTATTGTTTATATGTTTTAATTTATGAATTTTTAGCATTTTGATAATTAATTTTGATTCAAAATTTAATGTGAATAATTGTTTGGTTTATAATAATACATGATGTCTTTTTATATCTTAACAAAAAACGGAGCGTACAGCTTCGGTCGCCTCACCCCCTGCCGGCCCCAAGTGCCGCCACCGCCACCAACCGGCCGGCGTCTTTTGTTGGTGGTCCCTTCAATCGGCCAGCCTATCAGGCTGGCCTCCCTCTAAACACGCCGCCCTCATAGGCCGGTCTCCCCCTCTACACACCGGCCTATGAGGTCGGTCCGTCCCCCAACCCGCCGTCGTCTGAGGCCGGCCCCCTTCGCTTTGTGCGTTAGTTTTCTCGATTTGTGTGTTTTTTTTTAATCTTTTTTACTTATAATTTATTCACTAACATACATATTGATGATTGAACTTAGTATTATATATCTTTGGTAAGTCGAATGCACTCCGATTTGAGAAAGCAGCGTCGAATAAGAAAAGTGGAATTTATCGAGTTTGAGAACGTGAACAAATGAAATATTTTTCGATTATATAAAACAATAATAATTTTATAATTATTTTAAAAGATCAGGGACAAAATTAAAATTTTTTTTAAAAAGGTATTGTGTCAAAGGTAAGGCCTAACAAATTGATATGACGAGATTTGAGTTTCAGTACCTCATAGAACGAGGGTAACAACTAGTTGGACTAGCCGAAGGGTGTCGGCCACGTTGGCTTGTTGCTTTGCTCTTTTGGTTCGCTTTTTTGCTTTGCTTGCTTTTCTGCATGAAACCCGCTCTCAACCTCCCTCGTCTTCTATGCTAAACAGTCCAGTTCTCTCCTCACAGCAATCAATCTTGTCTTTTCTCTGAAATCCAAAATCTTTTTCCCGATACAGCATCGATTCGATTCTCCTCCTCCTCCTCCTCCTCATAGTGCTTGTCCAGTCAAGTCATTACACGCAAAATTTTATACTCACCGTATACTCCAGTCCGAGCAGGCTATCAGCTTTCCTCCCCATCAATTTCTTGCCCTAATCGAACTCGAGTTGGTTTTCTTTTTCCTTCTCTGATGAAATTGAGTTTTGTTTCAGTGGTTTGAACCTGTCTCGTTTTGGTTCAATGCTTGAAGTTGGCTATCTGAATCTGTTGTTGATTTTTCTTTTCTATTTTTGTTTCTTGGAATTTTGATGTTGTTTGCAGACTTGTGGAGCATGATTACTGTGGAATTCTGCGACTTCCGCCCCGTGATTTGAATTCCTGAGGTACTTCTCTGCATCATTCTTTTAGTTGTCTTCACTATAGCTGGCTGAATCGTGCTATCAACATAACATTGAGTGAGGCCTCATGGATTTTTTTTTTTTTTTTTCATGGTGTTTGCGTTTTAATGGCTGCTCTGGATACGCTCTTCTTGCATCCTTTCTTTTTGGTTTTCCTTTCATTTCCTTAAAAATAAACTATGATTGCCTCAGTGGGCGCCTGCAATGCATATTCAGAAAGATTCCGCTTTATCTGAGTATTCAGTGATGGATTGGGTTTGTGTTTGGGGAGGTGGGTTTTCCAGCTTTTTGGATTGTTTATTCCCTCTATTATGTGTCCTTGTGAAAGCAAAGGGAATCTCCACATCTGTGATTGTTTGTGATCTTGAGCTGTCTATGTCGATGGGGAATGGGGATGAATCATTAGTGAACTATTTTCTTCAATGAGGGAATGGCATAGCTGGTGAGTTTATAGCACGCCATTGCATATCTTGTTCCTCACTGTCTATGTCAAGGCTTTGGTCTTCGGTTGGATTAAGTTATTTCCATGTCTATTTTCTGGCAAGCTTGAATCTTGCAATTGTTTATTTTCTCTTCTTCATTAGTCTAATTTTAATTACATACTATGGTTCTAGTAAAATTGCTGCCGTGCAATGATAGCAGTTCCAGTAACAAACCTTTGCAAGTTGATGTCAGTTGCCACCCTTTTAATGCTTTGGCGAAGCAGTGTCGTTTAGCATGGTCTACAGTGATCTAATTCGGTGTGCTGGGGATGTTGGTAAAGTTGAACTTAACAAACTTATTCCCTAACCAGTGTTATGAATGAGATGATCTGAAAAATAAAAAAACTTATCAATATGCAATTCATCAAGTACAAAGGTGTTAAGGTGGCAATTGAGTCATTTTTCTTAGATCTGAAGAATGTAGGCATTTCCGCTTTGAAATAGTGGAATTACTTGTGGAAAGATCTGGATTTTGCACGACAGCTCATTTCATTGTAGGTTATTTCTAAGAGCAACCACACTGGTGAGGCAAAAATGCCTATAGTCAGTTCTATTTTTTGCCTCAAAAAATAACTCTAGAGTCATTTTTTGTCTTTGTCTCTGTATTGGTACAAATTTTTTACCTCTGTATTTTTTGCCTTTGCTTTTTGAGACACACACTTGAGGCAAAAAGTGAGCCAAATTTGGCTAATTTTTTGCCCAAGCCATTTTTTGCCCAGAAAAATGGCTCTCCAATGTGGATACTATTTGTTGAAGATGGAGTCATATTTGGCTCTACCTCAAGATTTGCCCTAGTAGTGTGGTTGCTCTAATGCTACTTTTAACTGATTTCTCATGTAGGCAATGCTGCTGAGCTCGCAGGGAGAAGCTCCGTCTTGACTGCTTTATGAGTGAACTTTTGAATATCCAAGTGTGGAGATATGGGGGCCTCAATCTCAAAAATAGAGGAAGATAAGGCTTTGCAACTGTGTCGTGAAAGGAAGAAGTGTGTTAGACAAGCTCTTGATGGCAGGTGTTCGCTAGCTGCTGCTCATGTCACCTACATTGAGTTGCTAAGAAGTACAGGTGAAGCCCTAAGGCAATTTGTTCAACCTGAAGGACTAGTGGAGTCTTCATTGAATAATTCTACAATTGCCACGCCCGAGACACTTGCTTTGACAGTGAAGTCACTTTCGGAGTTCTCATTCTCTTCACCAGTTGTGGCACGAGCTGATACTGCCAGACATCTTTCTCCTTCTCCTTCACGTCCAAACTCTAGGCATTTTCAGACAAATCATATGAATTTTAGGGGCAGTATTATCAGAAAAGTTGAAGAGAAGCCACTTGTAGTAGCAACTGGAACTATAACCTCGTCAAGCACACTGCCGGACACCGCTTCTTGCTCCAAGGAGCAAGCTGAAAAGTCACCATTTAGCACCTCACCCCTTACATCTGAAAATCCACCTTGGGATTATTTTGAACTTCTCAATTCAGTGAACAGCCAGTTTTCATCACATGGACAGAGGGAATTAGCCCACGGTTTTGAACACGACGATGTTGTAAAGCAAACCAGAGAAGATGAAGGAATCCCGGAATTGGAAAGTGAAGATGAAAATGTTTCTTCGAAGGGAAGGGGAGAATCTCAAGAGTTGGAAGATGAATTTGATGAACCTCCATCAGATACTCTTGTAAGAAGTTCTGAAATTCAAAACCGTCGTATGAGTCATGATGCTACTGGTGCTTCTCCCACAATGCTAACCATGGAAAGCAATACACCTGGAAAAAAGTTCATGGATGGGTGTAAACTTGACACTCCCAAATTGTCACATTTAGGAGCTAAATCTTCAGAGGTTGCTGTTCCTACTGACATTATGATGATGTCAATGAAAGACGAGGCGGAGGATGATATAGAACATAAGGTTGCTCCTAAAGACTTTTTCCAGAGTATGAGAGATGTTGAGTATCTTTTCACAAAAGCTTCAGACTCTGGTAAAGAAGTCCCTAGAATGCTAGAAGCAAACAAGTTTCATTATCGCCCAATATTGCCTGGGAAAGAACGTAAGACATCCTTCTTTATGCACTCACAACTCTGCATGCATATCCCTTCACCGCCCCCCCCCCCTCCAAAAAAAAAAAAAACAGAAAAAGGGATCAAGCTGCCATATGTGATTTTTGATTCTTTATTAACCCATTTTTGGTTGTCAGGTGCTTCAGCAAGGGCTGGAGCCTGGGTGGCTGAGGGAACATTGTCCCCTATGGTGATGGATACTTAATAACAAACACAAATAACATCAAGTGATAATCTTTGTTAAGATGGTGGGATTATAGGACATGGCACTGTATTTAGTAAACCCCTGTTCAAACCATTCCGCCAGCATCCTCTGCTCCTTGATCTTTTCTATTGGGTAATTCCAAAAGCTGCTGCTACTAAGATTATTACTAGGTGGCTGACGGAACTTTGGCCCCTGTGGTGATGGATAGTTAATAATAAACACACGACATCAAGTGATAGTCTTTGTTAACATGGTTGCACTATAGGACACGACACTGTCATCATCATCATTAAGTCTAATCCGTTAGGACACATGCATTGGAGATCCGACAAATATAGTGTATTGGCTGTCGACTACCTAATACGTACTGTCCTAATGGCCTAATCTAATCAAAAGATTAGTTTTGAGCAAGATAATATAATATATAGTAGTATATAGGAATATACAACAGTGGGTAGCAATAATAGTAGTTGTGATTGAAAAAGCACGAAAAGTTGAAGATTGGGGATTGCGTTTCTGAGGCTTTCATTGGGGTTTACGTCCGTGGTATTTTTTTTTGTGTATACTTATGTGGCCTTTGTTGTGGTTCATGCATTATCAGACATTATTTCATTGTTCATACATGACTAGTTTTTTATATTATTTGTTACCTGTTAATGCTACTGATAATTTTTTTATCATGTGTTGGGTTTAGTGCTATATTGTTACACGGATGTGTAAGTTGCTATATGTTATTGTATATTTTATATTACTATATTTTAGCTTAAATCTAATATGCGGATTAGGTAAGGGTATTGCGTGTTAGGCAGTCGACAACCAGTGTATTTTATTTGTCGGATCTTTTTTTGCACGTGTCCTTGCGGACTCGTGTGGCCGACCCCACTTAGTGGGAAAAGGTCATGTTGTTGTTGGGTAACAATAAATATAATAGTGTAAAACAACGTATGATCCAATCACTAACCAACTGACAAACAAACTAACTAACAAACAAATAGACTAACTAGCTAACTAACTCATCCAAACCGCTCCACACTAAGATTAATACTTAAAGGTGGTCCCTTGTACGCAAGCGTTCCCCGATTCAAGTTAATACTTATGGTGATTTACTGTGCTCATTAGATAAATCACATGGCTGAATGACAAATCGGAACAAAAAAATTGAGAAGAGAAATGTTAAACACAAAAACATTCTTATGGGCATATTACTCCTTCCCGTGCCTCCACAATACAAAAAAAGAGTACAATATATAACACCTCAGTAGTGCCTTTGGTTTCCTTAGGTTTGCATTTGTGTGGGTTTAGTTGTATGAATTTGGCTAGAAGGGCATTTCCCTTTGTTTTCATCTTCCTTTTTTTTTATCCTTTTTTTAAAAAAATAAATAAATAACTGTTGTGGTTAGCTGATAACAGGTGTAAATGTGGTTACGGCTGAGAAATCTTTGAAGATACCTCATTTTTACCTCTCTATTTGCTTTTTCTTCAATTAATCTATTTCTTATGCAGCAGGTGGGTCAATGACCTCCAATGTACTCAAGGCCTGTTTTTCCTGTGGTGAGGATGGAAGCAAAATTCAAGAAGGTAGTTTTGTATTCCTTCTTTCTCTGTATTTCCCTTCCTCCTTGTCACACAGTTAGTTTGTACAGTTGGATACTCCAATTTCAATAGCCGTCTCTTTACAAATATGGATTTCAATCTTGTGTTTAGGTTAATTACATGCCTAATTGCATGCTGTTTCTGCAGGAACTTCTGGTGTTCTTGTTTGATCTTTTTTATTACATTGTTCAGAATTAAAGAATTTCGATATTGGATAACTAATTAATGTTTTAAATCATGGTACATAAGCATACATTAAGTTGGAATATTCCATAGAATAGTTGTATGCTGCATTAACATGATGAGTCTTCCATCACACTGTCAGATTGTCTATTGGATGTTTGTTATGTACAGAAGGAATTTCTAAATTATTCTGCAGTTTAGACTTCAGATTAAGATTCAATGGTCTTATTTATGAAGTTTTTCATAAATGAAAATTGTGGATTCATCAAATTTCAAAATGGAGTTAAGATTGCTACAGTTATGAAAGATCACTCCCGCCACTTCCCAGTGCTAGTGGTATGCAGGCACTTGTATGGGTGGTCAGGCTTTGGACTTTTCCATGCACACAGTTTGAGACCATGGTTTGGTTCTTTTAAAGATAAAATCTGTGATCCATGTTACAGTTCCATAATTTGAGTTGTAGAAAAAGAGAGTTTTTTTTCATTGATGTTACTAAGAAGATGATTCCTGGCTTGCCGTTGTAATGGCAAAGAACCATGTTGTTTATCAAGCCTCAGACTTTATACAAGTAAAAACCAAGGAAAGAAGATAACAAAAAGAAAAAGAAGGGGAAAATTTTGAGTTTCAAATGGTTAGAAATTGATACCTTGTCTAGATGTTGTTGAGGTGCTCAAAAGTTTTTGGCTAGAAGCCCCGATCTTCTCATAAAACCTATATTTTTTGAATACATTCATTGTTTTAAGGAGACTCATTTTTCCTCCAACATTTCATCATATGCAACAAACAAATAGAAATTTCCACCCACACTTCTGGTGCACTTTTAGAGTCATTAGCAATGGAAGAAATTCATGATCAGACACCGTAATTCATGTTTCTCGCACCAATCAAACTAGTAGTGGCAGCTCCTTGAGGTTTCTTGTGTTATATGAACGCATATGGCTTTGTTTTTTTTTCCTTGGGCACTTTGATGTTTCATGTAGAGGAAAACAAACCTATCAATTCTGTGGAACTAGAAAAGAAAAAAGAGTATTGCCACCTTTTGCTTTTTCTAAATAAACCAACTGTTATGCTCCATTTAATTTTGCTTTTGATTAAATATGTGGAACTTTAAAAGGAAAAAATAGTATTCCCCCAATTTGCTGTTAGCTTAGTGTCTGATCTAGTTGCTTGGACTGGGGATTACTTGTTTTCATTCTCTTCTACTCTGTAATTGTGTTGCGCAGAGGCTGCTCAAAATACAATAAAGTATCTGACCTGGCATCGGACTGCATCTTCTCACTCCTCTTCATCTAGGAATCCTCTAGCTTCAAACTCTAGGGATGATATTCAGGACATTACCACTAATCCCTTTGAAAAATTTTACATGATTTCTGGAAGTCATGCCTCAACACTCGATAGGCTTTATGCATGGGAGAGAAAGCTTTACGACGAAGTCAAGGTACTGCCAACTTCTTTATGTATGTAAACTCCTGTAATCTTCCCTTATCTGGCAGAATAATCTTTGTGAGTACTTCTGGATTCTTCCACAATGTAGAGATAAATCCCATTTAGAAGTATGTTGTGTGAAGTCCATTGTTGTCATTATTTATCCACTCCCTACTGTATTGCCTGGCAAACTATGCTTCCTTTGCTTCAAGGAGGATAACCAATGTGAAGGAATCATTGGTTGATTGCATGATTGATAACTTTGTTGTCTGTGGTGTCATGTCTTCAATTTTTTCAAACACCTCTTTTTCTGCACTTGTTAAAAACCTTCTAAAATCTTAGTTCCTTGTTTTATACAACTCTTAAAACTTTTAACTTCCAGCATCAAGGAAGCACCTCTTAAAAACTTTTAAGAGTTAGAACTTTTAAGTCTTAAAGGAGAACATAAGTGGCACATTGCTGGTAGATATGGGCTCACGAGAATGCAAATGCTTTAACTATGGCAAATTTGTGATTTCTTGTCCACTTTGAATAGAAAGAATGGATTGAGACTAGATATAAGGTCTAAAGGTTCAGCTTCTGCTATTGCTGTTTAAACAATTGAACCTATTAGGTTAAAAGCCCAATTCAGGTGATTAATGTTTCCAGATTGTGAAGATAAAACGCCCCAAAATGGTAGTTGGCCGTTGGTTAGTTTTCATTTTCTTGTTACTCCTATACCAAACTCTACTGCCTCCTTCTATGATGCTAATTTAGTGATTCAGTAGTCCTATTTGATTTACCAAATAGATATCCAGATTAGACATGTAATACCCCAATCCCGTATCAGTGGGTAGGCATAATTGGTTCTATATCTATCAACAACGTTTAATCATTTTGCGTTGGAGAGAATAAAAAGACCCGATAAGGTGTGGTTGGCAGCGCTCTAGGCCCAGGGTGTCACATGCCTTGTCTCCTCAATGTAACCCATTATATCCTTTACAATAACAACAACACGACCACTTTCCACTAGGTAGGGTCGGCCACACGTATCCGTAGGATACTTGCACATAAGATCCGACAATTTATAGTGCACTGACTGTTGGCTACCTAACACACACCGCCTTAACCTAATAAGAAGATTAGGTTTGAACTAAAATAATATACTTTATAAATATATTAAACAATAACAATAACAAAGTAATAATAGATAGAACAAATATATATATTTGGCGTAATGCAAACGTATGCTAATGGATAACAATACATAAGAATGTAAAGGAACACAACAATAAAAGCCACAGACCATACGCAAAAATGGAGACTATTCTATTTGAGTCAAGTGCCATTAAACATGAATCAACATACTCCCTTTCTTTTGTTTTGGGTGCTCCTTATGCTAGCTTCTTGTGTATCAGTTTCTGCTTCTAAGGTGTATTTGATTTCAGGCTAGTCAGATAGTACGAAGGGACTATGACGTGAAATGTAAACATTTGAGACAACAAGAATCAAAGGGTGAAAGGTCACAGAAGATTGATAAGACACGAGCTGACGTCAAGGATCTCCACTCGAGAATCAGAGTTGCAATTCACAGAATTTATTCAATATCTAAAAGAATTGAAGAGTTGAGGGATCAAGAGCTTCATCCTCAACTTGAGGAGCTGATTGAAGGGTATGTACCCCTTGTTATTTTTGCAAGTTCGATTGTTGAGCTAGTTGATGTGGATGATCAGTCTCTTGCTGGAAAACTCTAGATCATGTAGGGCACTGTTATCCTGCTGAATGTCGAGCAACATTGTTTCTTCTTTCTCCCGGTTGTCATGTCCAAGCTATGGGACTGATACTTTTAGAACTGAGCACTGGATTCAAACTTGATAACCTACTTAATAATCCATGAAAAAGAAGGAAAAAGAAGGGCTTGTTATAGAAGATCAGGTTATGGTTTATATTTTTAGAGTTAGAGGTAAATTCTTCTAGTTTCTAGATAGGTATACATGGAACAAAAACATAGATCCAATATTTTCAGCCAGTTTACTTCTGGCTGTCTAAATGTGTCAATCTGATAAATAGAAGAGGACATGCTAGGAGTAATGATACACTTACAACAATTTTTTACAACATGTATTACAACAATTGATCCATACCATTGATTTACTATCATGGCCTGCTAATTTACATACATATAACAAAATCAATCAAAATCAACGGTAAAGATAAACTGTTGTAACACATATTGTAAACTTTTGTTGTAATCCTATCATTTTTGTACAATTTGAGTCCGCCAGAGCATGAGATTATGCCTTTGCATGCATCTGTCTGCATGTTTCCTGATAAGTTGATGGATATTTTCTTTTTTTGTTGACAGATTGCGCCGAATGTGGGGGATGATGAGTGAATGCCACAAACTTCAATTGCACATAATTACAATAGCATATAGCAATTACAATGCCAAAATCTCTCTACACTCAGAGGCGCATCGTGAAATCGCAACGAATCTTAAGAATCAACTGGGCATTCTGTCTTCCAGTTTCACCAAGTGGGTCAGCTCCCAGAAGTCTTATGTGCAAGCTATCAACAATTGGCTTCTCAAATGCATCGTTGCTGTTCCTCAGAAATCATCCAAGAGGAAACGTCGTACACTCAGCAGCTTTGGTCCGCCCATATACACAACCTGCAGCATCTGGTTGGAGAAGCTCGAGGCATTGCCGACCAAGGAAGTTGTAGATGCATTGAAAGGTTTGGCCACCGAAACTTCTCGCTTCCTACCAGTACCATCTCAGGAGAAGACTGCAGCAGCTGATCCAGACATGGAGATGTTGAATGGTGAAGCGGCGTTTGATGACTGCAATACTACTTCTACTACTACTGTATATGACCATTTCAGAGCCGGATTGGTCATTGTTCTGAGTCAGCTGAGCACTTTTGCGGAATCTTCTGTGAGAACATATGAAGAGCTGCAGAAGGCCATTGAAGCTTCTAAGAAAAAGTACCGAGATTTAATGTCTCGACCTTAAAGGTTAGTTAGTTGCACTTTGTCGGCATAAGCTGTGGAAATCTCGGAATTACTCTGATGATCTTATCTATCTGTCAATAATACACAGGTGGTGATGGTTACCAGATTGGCTGGCGATCGAGGTTGGAGTTGGAGATGGCATTTTGTACAGCAATGATGAATAAACAAGGAAATCTGGTATTTATATTGTTCTGCCTTATTCCATTGAGAACTTCAGAATAAAGGTGCGTGATTTTGATTTCAAACTAGTTAGGGATGAGCATTTTTACTGATCCGATCGAACCCGAACCGTGAACGGGGTGGGGATTCGGGGATTTTTTGGGGACGGGATGGGGCGGGGATTCGGAGATTTTTTTTACAAAATATGCGGGGGACAGGTCGGGACTGATTTTGGGGGTCTCTTGACCCCGATCCCCGAACCTGTCTCAAATCTTCGTAATACTTGTTGAAAATTGAATTTCTCTCAAATCTCCGCAAGAATCCTCGAATCTCTCTAATATTTTTCCGAATCCCCTAATCACTACGAGAATCTCCGAATCTACGCAAGAATAAGTGATTGGTTTGAATTCTCTGAATCCCTGTAAAGATCCCCGTTCCCCGTTCGGGGTGAGATGGAGGAGGGGAAAAAGTTCCCAACGGTTTTCGGGTTTAGGGATCAGGGGTAGGGACACTACTCCCCGGCCCAGAGATGCCCATCCCTAAAACTAATATAGAATTTGTTGGAGTGGAGGGTGATTGGTAGTTACTCTAGACGGTGAAGCGGGAGATCTCGGAAAAACATTGCGTTTTGGCTGTGGAGATGTTTCAATGGAGAAAATCAGGTGGAGTTTTGCTTGTTTATTTTAAGTGAGAATATAGCTAACTCATTGCGAAGGTACTTTCCTGGGCGTCTTTGTTAGAATTGTTCCTTGTCCTCTACATTTGTGTCTTATGGATGGTAATGGGGTGGGGCAAGGGTGGAGGTAGGGCCGACATGCCACTCACCCCGACTAAACTCACGATTTTCAATTATTTATCGGTAAATAATTAAAGGACTCTAATTATTTACTGATAAATAATTAAAAATTATGTGTTGGGTCGTGAGTTGAATCGATGTAAGTCGCAATTCTGGAGGTAGGGTCTCCCGGACTCATATTCATCTGAGGCTCAAATTTTTATACTCATCCATCTCGTGGGTATGAATTTTTATACTCATATCTTTACCTAAATATATTCGTCCCATTATTTGTATATGCTCATTATCCACGGGTACTCATTTATGTACGATGAGCCCCAAACCCTATTTTTTTTTAATTATATTTTTGTTATAATTGTACACACGATGGTTTCATTATGAAACCATGTGTATAACAACCATTTTATTTAGAGAATTTTTTTTTTGAAAAAATTATAAATTATTCTGCAATTTTTTACTATTTTTTTGTTCAATCAGTTATAAACGATAGTTTCGTCATTAATTTAAAATAATTGTAGAATAAATAAAAGATCATGAGATCCGTCAACTGTTGTGTATTCTAGAACATATAATAAACAAATATTTATTTATTAAATTTATACACAACGGTTTTATTAAGAAACCGTTGTATATTTTATAATTTTTTAAGAAAAAAAAATAATGATGAAATTTATGGTTGGAGATGTTGAGATGTTGATATTTTAAATCTTCCTCTGCTTTGGCGGTATTGAATAAGATTGTGAGTTGTGAAAATTATGTAAGTTATAGTTATGGTTATGGCGGAGATAAAAAGTTAAAAAAATAGAAGGTTGAAATTTAATGTGAGGTTATAGTTTTAGAAGGTGGAGATTTAGACAAAAGAAAAAAAAAAAAACAAAAAAAAAACAAATGTGCGGATGAGATGGGTAAGGCGGGACAATGCGGATAAATTAATAAAATCATATGCGTCTAATTACTCGAATATAATTTTTCCTATCAATCCCTACCCCAAGGGCCCAGATCTTTCATACCCGTTTATATCCACGAAAACAATTGCCTGGGCGACAATTGTGTGCGAGTCACTGTGCGACATCACCCAGCACCTACCCTCTCCCCTATTTTTCCCGCAGTACTTCGTACTGGTTAGTGGGATTAGCAACATTAGTAAGAAAAAAATTTAAACTATAATTCTGTGAATAGTGAGAGGATTGTGTAATGATTTTTTGAGTGTGGTAGTAAATTTGGAGTTTGAATGAAAATATGAGTGAATGAATAGTGAGAGTATTGTGTAATGATTAATAGAGTGTGATGAATAGTAATTTTAAAAGTAGAATTTTTTGAAAAATGTGTAATGATGTAACGGGTGAATAGTGAGGGTAGTGTAAAATTTGTTGAATGAATAAAAATTAATATGTGAATAGTGAGAGAGGGATAGATAGTATTTTTTGGGTGTGTTGGTGTGGTTGTTCTTAGGGCATCTCCACCAAATGCTATAAATTTGTAGCATTTCTTCGTCATTATTCACACCATCATCTCTCTAAATTTTCATTTACATTTAAAAAATTATTACACATCATTCT
>JAOWBR010225261.1:0-27309 GCA_028571145.1 Dionaea muscipula
GGACACTCATACGAAACATCAAGGCTCGAGTCACTTCTAAGAGATGACGATTTTTACGTTCAGCAACTCCATTTTATAGTGGTGTATCGGGACAGGAAGACTAGTGGAGGATCCCATGAGTGGTCATAAAAGTAGTAAAGGAGTGAGAGAAATATTCCTTGGCATTATCACTTCTGAAGGTTCGTATAGGTAAAGAGAATTGTGTTTGGATTTCAGCATGAAATGCAGTAAAAATAGAAAACAACTCTGAACAATTTTTCAT
Organism: Dionaea muscipula; assembly: GCA_028571145.1. Classification (NCBI taxonomy): domain Eukaryota; kingdom Viridiplantae; phylum Streptophyta; class Magnoliopsida; order Caryophyllales; family Droseraceae; genus Dionaea; species Dionaea muscipula. The sequence goes on from JAOWBR010225261.1 coordinate 263, forward strand.
TAAGAATAACCATGTTATTCGGGAACAATCATCTACAAATGACACAAAATAACGAAAATCCGCTTTAGACTCAACTGGACACGGACCCCAAACATCTGAATACACTAACTCAAAAAGAGCACATGCTCGTTTAGTGACTCGAGACTTATAGGAGCTTCTATGATGTTTGGCGAACTGACAAGACTTACAAAAAAGATCAGACAAGGACTGAACTTCAGGATAAATACGCTTCAGATTAGAGAGCGTAGGTGACCAAAACGACAGTGGAGATCCAGGGATGTGGTAAAGATACTAGGAAAGGCAACAGACGGTGACTTTGCCTCCAGCACGTAAAGTCCTCCTGACAAGAGTTGACCCCTACCAATAGTCTTCCTCGTCACAGGATCTTGAAAAATACAAGAGTCACTAGAAAACAAAGCATGGCAACAGTAAGTCACTAATAGATAGCAAGTTGATAGAAAGTGCAGGAATGTAGAGAACTGAGGATAATGTAAGAGTAGAGGTAAGAGTGACTGTTCCTATCCCTTTGACCGGGATATAAGTACCATCTGCAATCCGAACATCGGGATAGGAAGAAGTGGTTGAATAACCACGCATCATACCTAGGGAACCAGTCATATGGTCAGATGCCTTGGTGTCAACAATCCACTGGCGAGGAGAAGAAGAAAGATAAGCAGCTGAATGGGCAGAATGCACAAGTGGAGCTGTAGAGATTTGAGCATCAGTATGGGAAGAATCATCATCAGGTAGGTGAAAGGTTTCCTGCCCTGAGGAAGTTACATTAGTAGACCGAGAAGTAGACGGCCTGCCATGTAACTTGAAGCACCTATCCCTAGTATGACTAGGAGCCTTGTAATGAGCACAAATTGGTCGACCATCAGGAGTAGAAGTAGTGGTGGAAGAGGGACGACCATGAAGCTGATAACAAGTCTAACAAGTCTCAATGATATGGCCTGGACGCTGACAATGAGTGCAAAATAGATGGTCTCCCCCTCTCCCCATGCCACGGGACCCCCCCGAGCTAACAAGTGCGAGACGATCACCACTGAAAGGGCTAGAGTCAAAAGATGGTTGGATGGCTCTGTTGGCCCTTGAAAAGGCCTCAGTCAAAGAAGTTTCCTTGCTAGCTAGAATGTGGGATCGAACCGAATCATGCTCGAAACGTAGACCACTAAGGAAGGTCATAAGAAGCAGTTGCTCACGCTGCTCTCGCATCTTTGCCACATCAGCACTAATTGGCATCCGGATATTAAACTCCTCGGACAATTTCTTGTAAGAGGCAAAATAATCACTCAATGATAAATCTCCCCGATGAGGACGGAAAAGGGAGTGAGAGACATCATATAACCTGTTCACATTATCTTTGCCAGAATACAAGACAGTTAGGTACTCCTAAAGTTCCTTCACAGAATCACAATGAGAAACCAGATTTGAGACTCGAGGCTCCATGGAGTTAATCAATCTAGTGTAGAGTCGGGCATCGTCTCTTGCCCATAACTTTGCCTTCAATGGCTCTTTATCATCACTTGGACCTTCCTTAGTAAGATGCTCCTCCATTTCCATCCCCCGAATAGCAAATAGAACCCTTTTCTTCCAGTGAAAATAATTTTCACTATCTAAACGTTGATCAATTAGTTTAATGGTGATAAGGATAACCTTAGACACAACTGTCTTGGACTCACTACTATCTGAAGTACTAGCCATAGCAAAGACCAGGAAAGACAAATCACCAAGGAACGCAAATCACCAAGCAGGAAAGAGAATCACAAATTGTCTTGACAATCTTCATTCAAGGAGCAGCAGCAGCAATACTTCTTATACAGCAACAACAGCATGTTGTCCAAAGGGTCAAGGGAGCACACACCACAAGAGAAATTGAATGAGCACAGAACTGCGAGAGAGAGGAAGAATCAAAATTAGTAGGAGGAAGAAGAAATCAGCACGAGGAGACGGGCATTTTGCCTGGAGGAAGCACCGCCTACGCGTGGCGGCGCGTAAAGCCCACACGCGGCCGGCCTTGGCGGCGCGTGGAGACGCGTGCGGCGGCGCCCTGTTGATCGGCTAAGTCCCCGATGAGCGAAATGAGTTCCTCTACCTCCCTATGTCGTCAATCTTCGAAGACAATGAAAAACCAAGGCTCAAATGTCACAAGGCCTGCGGCGGGAAAACAGCCAAATGTGGCAGATGGTCGCCGGAGCTGCGCTGGCTGGTGGGTCACCGTCCTCGGTGGTCGTCGACCAGTGGGTATTCCTGGGCAGTGGGTATTTGGTGGTAAAAGACGGTAAATGGGTGGTGGTGAGTGAAGAGAGGGAGATGGCTAGGATTGGCAATGGTGGAGCATGGCAGGGGTGAAGAGATCGGTTGTACAGGGAAGCAAAAGTTGCTCTGATACCATGTTGACAATTGTCAATTAAAAGTGGAAAGCTTGACCCCTTTGGGAGTCTAGACATTGAATATATATATGTGTGTGTGGTATATTGGGCCATATAAAAAAAATAAACCTAGCCCAATACTAAGACAAACTAAAGCCCACTAAACTAAACTCATTGTTCTTGTTATGAGATATATTGTGCTAGTATATTGTGCTAACTGTCTAAGGGTATTTTTGGGATTTTTGTTAGTAGTAGTATATATGGGTTTAACCCCTAATGAATGAATGACAAGCTTGGCCATTGTTTACAAATCCCAACACAACCAAACATATACTTGGCATTATACTCTTCATTATTAATCATATCTTCTTATAATCTCATCTTCATTCCATCTTCTTATAATCCTAGCTAATCCTATACACTTATCAAATTAGCCCTAAGAGAAGTGAAGTAGAAGGTAGTAGAAGAGGAAAAGAAGCCTTCCGTGGGTTCCTTCATCAATAGGTAAGTTTATGACTTAAATTATAACAAATTCTAATAACTCTTTAACCTTTTATATCGGAGAGTCACAACTCTTCCCGTAATAATCCAATACATGTCAATATGATAGTCAAGGTTCATCATTTTTCATGACGATCACAATGACGCCAAAATCGATAAAATCCGAAGCCCCGTGGTAAAAATGATTATTTTGCCCTTTAATCTTTCGTAACTACTTAAGTAATCCCACTTAAGCTCTTAATGATCATTAAAGCTGGGTAATCCATTACGGGATATTACAGATAGTGTCATTCATTCTGTTGTTTGGGTTCTGATTCGTACTGCTTCAAAATTGAGATTTCAGTACTTTGTCATATTTGTGGATGATTTTTCGAGGATGACGTGGTTTTATCATATGAAGGATCGATCTGAGTTGTTCCATATTTTCTCTTCCTGTTCCATGTTTTCTCTTCCTTTTATGCTGAGGTTTAAATACAATTCAATGCATCTATTCACATTCTTCGTAGTGATAATGCAAGATAATATTTCCCTTCCTCCTTTGATAATTTCATGGCCCAACATGGTATGATTCACTAATCCCCTTGCTCCCATACTCTCCAACAGAATGACGTTGCGGAAAGAAAAATCCAACATGTTGTGGAAGTTGCTCGTACATTGTTGATTGATATACATGTACCAAAGTTGTTTTGGAGTGATGCGGTCTTATCTGCTTGTTATCTTATCAATAAGATGCCTTCCTCTGAGTTCCTTGGTCCTTCAAGGTCTGACTCCTTATTCTGTTTTGTTTCCTAGTCTCCCACCACATTCACTTCCACTTCGTATCTTTAGTTGTGTTTACTTTGTTCATCCGCTTGATCGTGGCATTAACAAACTTGATTAACGGGCGGTCAAGTGCATCTTTCTCGGCTACTCCAGAACACAAAAGACGTATAAGTGCTATAGTCCTGTGCTGAAACGTTTATTTGTGCTGATGTCTCTTTGTTTGAGTCTACCCTTTACTATTCTACTTTAGAGTCAGTTATTGAGGTGCCTTCTTTTACTAGTTCCTCTCACCACAGATGATCTTACTCCGTTGTGTGATCCTTCCACTTGCCTCTCTCGTCCTAATTTACAAGTATACACTAGACAACCTCGTCCACCTACAGCTTCACCTTCTTCGATTGTCCCGACATCTCAAGATTCTCGACAAAATCTCCCCATTGCCATTCGGAAAGGTAAAGGGTCTTACACATTTCATCCCATTCCCACTTTTGTTTCATTTGCCAACTTATCTTGTTCCTATTACTCTTTTGTCACTGCCTTGTCTGGTGTTTGCTTGCCTACTTCAGTTAGAGTTACTGAGACTCTTTCTCATCCTGGTTGGCGAAGTGCAATGGATGATAAGATGTGTGCTCTGTGGGACATTGACACTCGGGATCTTATTCCACTTCCTTTTGGTTTTTGGTTGTCGATGGTCTATGTTGTGAAAGTTAAACCTGATGGTTCAATTCATAGGTTGAAGGCGAGGTTGGTTGCTAAGGCTTATACCCAGGTGTATGAGTTTGAATATGATGAGACTTTCTTTCCTGTTGCTAAGATTACCTCGGTTTGTGTCTTTCTCACTTGTAGCCATTTATCATTGGTTATTACACCAGCTTGATGTAAAAAAATTCTTTTTGCATGGAGATGTTGCTAAGGAGGTGTATATGGAGCAACCACCTGAGTTTGTTGCTCAAGGGGAGACAGGGTTGGTGTGTCGGTTGAAGAAGGCCCTATATGGCCTCAAACAGTTAGTTCGTGCTTGGTTTGGCCATTTTAGTGAGGTGGTGATGGAGTTTGTCCTTCGCAGGAGTGGTTGATCACTCTGTGTTCTATCGACACTCCAAGGTTGGGAGAGTGTTGCTGATTGTTTATGTTGATGATATTATTATTACAGGTGTTGATAGTAGAGGCATTGCTGACCTTCAGCACTTTCTTCACACTTAGTTTTAGACTAAGAATTTAGGTTACCTCAAGTATTTTATGAGGTAGTCACATTAAAGAAGGGCATTTACATGTGTTAGAGAAAATATACGCTTGATCTACTAGATGATCAGACAGGTATATTTGGATATAAGTCTCTGGATGCACTCATGGATCCGATCATCTGAATGTCAAACTTATTGCGGAGCAAGGAGACCTTTTTGAAGATCCATGGAGATAATAGGAGGCTAGTGGACAAGCTGAACTATTTGACAGTGACTCGTTCTGATATTTCTTTTGTTGTTAGTATTGTGAGTCAGTTTATGAGATCTCCTTGTACGAGCCATTGGGATACTGTAGTGTAGTGCACATTCTGAGATATCTAAAAGGTGCTCCTAACAGAGGATTATTGTATAGAGATCGTGACCATATCTCTTTTTATGGTGGTATAGATGCAGATTAGGCAGGTTGTTCAAATGATAGACGTTCCATCATGGGATATTGTGTTTTCCTTAGAGGAAATTTGGTGTCTTGGAATAGGAAGAAGTAGACAGTTGTTGCTAAATCTAGTGTAGAATCTGAATACAGAGACATGTCACATACTAGTTGTGAGCTTGTATCCTTGGTAAATTTTCTTGAAGAATTTAGGATTGTGCAGCCGAATCCCATGGAGTTAAAGTGTGACAATTAAGCAACATTTCACATTGCAATGAATCCTGTTTTTCATGAGAGAACCAAGCACATAAAAGTGGATTGCCACTTCATTGGGGAAAAGATCAAAGAAAGTGTCATCAGTATGGCCTATGTGAGATCAAATGATCAACTTGCAGATATGTTTACCAAACCCTTGGGAGGTTCACATATTCATTTTATTTGTAACAGGCTTGAAGCATATGATATTTTTGTTCCACCTTGAGGGGGGGAGTTGGATAATGTTAAATAGTAAAGGGGATATTTTGGGTATTTGGATTATGTATTATATAAACTTGTTTTTTCAATAAGAATACTAAGCTTTTCCCTCTCAAAACATAACTAGGGATGGCGAGATGTATGTTGATCCAGATAAATTGAATTATCTCATCATCACTTGTACAAATATTGCCTTCTCTGTCACCATAGCGAGTCAATTTATATTCGAACTTCAAGTTCCTCGTTGGGAAGCAACCTTTCATATCCTCAAGAATATTAAGGGACATTCTAGTCGGGGCTTATTCTATAGTAATTATGCTCATCGACACAGAGAGTTTTTCTGATGATGATTGGGCCGATTTCCTTTTTGATCGCACATCCACACTACAGGTTATTGTGTCGTTGTTAGTGGAAATTTAGTTTTGTGAAAGACAAAGAGTCGGTTGCTACCATATCCAATGCTGAATTTGAGTATCGTGCTCTCACACATTTGACGAGTGATGTTACCTATGTCGATCGGTTACTTGAGGAGTTGAGATATCTCGTCTCTCGACCTTCTAAAATATGGTGCGACAATCAGTCAAGTCATTCACATCGCGTCAAAGCTAGTCTTTCATAAATAAACTAAGCATATTGAGGTTTGTTATATTTAGCAGTGGCAATATCAATAAACAATATAAAAATATATAACGAAACGTAATACTAACGTATACTGATGGATAACAACGTATGGAAATGTATAGGAACACAGTAATAAAGGTCATAGACATACGAAAAATGAAAGTTTAAAGTATTTCTTAGGATTAAAGTAGTCCGCTATAAGCGGGGGTATTCTTGTCTCAACGAAAGTACACTCTAAACTTATTTTAAGATACGAGTATGATGGATGTCAAGTCGAATGACACTCCTATGCTCCTTGGAGTGAAACCTACACGGATATTATTATTAATTTTTAAGCTTAAACCTAATCTTTCCGATTAGGTTGGGATAATACGTGTTAGCTACCTGATAGCCAGCGCACTATAATTATCTGATCTGATATGTATGTTACGGATACGTGTAGCCGACCTTATCCAGTAGATAATAGTCGTGTTATTGTTGTAAATACTTTAAATCTCCAAGATCTTTGATTTGTAAGTGATTCTGAAAGCCCGGAAGCAATTTCTGTATTGTCACTCTCAATCACAACAATATTATCCACATAAACAACAAGAAGGATACTCCTGACAATCGAGTGTCAACAAAATATTGAATGATCTTTAATTGATTGTTGTAAACCAAATTCCATCACCACATAACTAAACCTCCCAAACTAGGCCGTTTGAGCAATGATTTCTTTAGTCGACATACACATCCAGATTCCCTCTAAGCAACAAATCTAGGTAGTTGCTCCAAATACACTTCCTTAGTTAGATCAGCATGAAAACAATGCATTTTTGGCATCTAATTGATGTAAAGTTCAACCCAAAGATGTAGCAAGAGAAATAAGGTGGACAGAAGCTAACTTCGCGACACGAGAAAAAGTATGGGTGTAATCCACACCATAAACTTAAGCATAACCATATCCTTTGACCACCAACCGTGTCTTGAGTCGAGCAACAGTATTATTAGGATTCAATTTCACAACTTAAATCCACTTACACCCAATACCATTATTTCCCGAAGGTAAACAAAACTAGATCCTAAGTCTGATTAGCCTCAAGGGGCTGCATCTCCTCAACCATAGTTTGTTTCCATCTAAGAGTAGACAAATCCTCAAATAAAGTGCGCAGAACCGAAACAAAGTTCAAAGCAGAGATAAATGCCTGCACGAGACATCAATATAGGATATGTGAGTAGATAATGAATAAATGACACAGCTGCGCATCTCCTTCCTCGTGGCGATAGGTAGATCAAGATCAAAAGAGAGAGAAACCTCCGAAATAGAGGATGAAGGGTTGAGGGACGAGAAGCGGGTAAGGGCCGACTCACAAGCAGCTATGGGGCGAGAATCCAACTGCACCATAAGAGGGGCAATATCAAAAGATATAACCCGACGAGGATCACAAGAATATACCTTGAGAACAGGCGGCTGCGGTTGCGGCAGCGGCGACAACGATGACGACGACACTAACGAACGTCGAATAACTTTATAAGTCAAAGTATCATCATTGACACTAGCAAGACTGGGATGATCCATCAAAAGAACCATAAGAAAAAGGGCTGGACTAATCAAAAGTAACATCAACACACACACATAATGACCCTAATTCAGGATAATAACACTGGTAATCCTTCTGTGTACAAGAGTAACCAAGAAAAATATACTGCAGGGATTTGGGGTTAATTTTGATAAGGTGAGGGTGGATATCGTGAACATAACAAGAACAACCAAAGATACATAAGGGGAGGGGATGAAGAGGATGTAGGGAAGTGTCCGTGAATAGGGTACGGTCATAATAGGTACTGATTTGAAACATTCACTTTTTTCTTCCCTTTTACAATCAGAGTCATCTTGTGAACTTTAAAACTGAGTTTGTCATTCACACAAGAGAATGAATGTTCGCTTCCTCCCCACATCAGTGCCTGCTGTGTGATAAACCTGGTTATGTATCTTGCTGTTTTCCTCCACTTAGTAGGTCTTGCATCTTCAACCATGGTGCATCAGTGGTTCTTTCTGTACGTCTCACACCTAGGCGTTTAGCCTGTTGCTTTTGCCTGTGACTGATACTCTATTGTCCACTAATGAGTTTGTGGGCAACTGTTCAAGGAATTAGTATCTCTAAATTGCAGTTTGAGGTCTGCATCATATCCTTACTTTACTGCCTTTAAGTGCAGGATATGCTTCCAGAATATATAAACATGAATGTTGCAGAATCTGTTCTTTTTGCTGGTAAGGCAGTGAGTGTCTTGCGGAATCCTCATCCTGGATACCAATCCCAGGATACAGTGCATCAGCAGCAAATGCCTAGGCTGCCACAGAGACTCCAGGGAAGAGGTCCTTTGCTAGATGTGGAGCTTCTTGAAGATGCACTTCTTCCCCAATCCGAATCTGATAAAATTGAAGCTATGCTCCATGATCTAAAGGTTTCTTACGTGATGCATTTCCCTTTTTTTTTTTTTTTCATTGAAGCTGTTGAGTTTAGATTTATCATTGTTTTCTGCTGTTCATGGTTTCTGTGATGAAAACAGAAGCAGCTTCCTTCATTTCTTTGATTGACTCAGTTCTTCCCACAGTATAAAGATTGGTATTGCTGCATGCTAAGATCTTAGCGGCAAAGATTTTGGGTTCATGATCTGCAGGACTCATCCGAGTTTCATAGAGGGTCATTTGCATGTACTATGGATTCAATTCGGACTATTGCGGCCAGGCATCTATGGCAGGTTCTTGGTTAATTGCAATTCTTAATATTTATCTCATCGAGCATTTATTAACTTCCCTTGCACGCTACTTTCAGCTTATTGTTGTTCGTGCTGATTTAATTGGCCACTTGAAGGCCCTCAAAGACTACTTTTTACTGGCGAAAGGAGATTTCTTTCAGGTGATTGATTGATGTGTTCTTTGATCCAGTTCGTGTTTTCATTTAGAAGGTGAAGGGGAGTGGTTCTCTCTCTCTGAGTGAAATATTCTCTTCTAGTAGTTCGGAACATCTTATATAAGATATGTGCTAGCTAAGAAACAGAAACAGTGAGATCCCATCACCGCAAATTTCACTTTTGTAAAAATTTTCCTCTAGTAATGTGTGTATTACCAAAGTAAGGGAATAATGAGAAGGCATAACCCCAACGTGAGGCTAGACATTGTTTATATACATGGGTTATATTGGGCTATACATAAAGTATCATAATAAAACTAGCCCAATACTAAGACTAACTCAAGCCCAATACTAAACCTAACTCAATGTTCTCAACACTCCCCCTCAAGTTGGAGCATAGATATTAATCATGTCCAGCTTGTTATAAATATACTTAACCCGATTCCCAAAAAGAGGCTTAGTTAGGATATCACCAAGTTGCTTGCATGTGAAGACATGATTCAACAAAATATCACCATCCTGTAATTTCTCTCTCACAAAGTGACAATCAACCTCGATATGCTTTGTTCGCTCATGAAAAACTGGATTTAAAGCAATGTGAATAGCAGACTAATTATTACACCATAATTAAGTAAACCTCGGGACAAGATACTCCAAATCATCAAGCAATTGGAGAAGGTAAGTGACATCGCTAGTCAAATAGTCAAATAGGCTAAAGCACGATACTCAGATTCAGCACTAGATCTAGCAATAACAGACTGCTTCTTGCTCTTCCATGAATCTAAATTGACATCCACAAAGACACAATGGCCATTGGTGGACTTCTGATTAGAAAGTAAGTCAGTCCAATCTGCATCAGAGAAACCTTCAATGCGTCTGTGACCATGATCACTATAGAGCAACCCTCAATTCAGATGTCCCTTGATATATTGAAGAATATGCACAACCACTTCCCAGTGGGGAACTCGGGGATCCGACATAAAGTGGCTAACCACACTAACTAAGAAAACAATATCAGAGTACGTGATGGCAAAATAATTTAGCTTACCCACTAAGCATCTGTTCCTATCTGGATCATCCAATACGGCACCCTCTGCACGAAAATGTCTCAACTCAGGATGCATCGGGGTGTCACTTGACTTCTTCTGATGACAAACATGACCACACTCTCCCTGAGCAACAAACTCAGGTGGTTGCTCCACATAAACCTTCTCAGTTAGGTCCCCATGAAGAAAAACATTCTTCACATCTAGTTGATGTAAAGGCCGATGACAAACAGCCAGAGAAATCAGAATACGAACAAAGGCCATCTTGGCTACAGGAGAGAAGGTGACAGTGTAATCAACATCATATACTTGAGCATATCCTTTGACCACCATACGAGCCTTGAGACGAGAAACATAACCATTTGGATTCACCTTCATAGCAAATACCCGCTTGCATCTAATAGCCATCTTTTCTTTCCAGTAGGTAAATAAGCAAGATCCCAAGTCCCATTGGCTGCAAGGGCCTCTATTTCCTCACACATCGCCTGTTTCCACCCCGGAGAAGAGAGAGCCTTAGATACTGACTTAGGAACGGTAACAAAATCCAAAGCAGAGATAAACACCTGCAAGGAAGAAGAAACCCCAATATATGATATATGAGTAAACAAAGGATATGTAGCACAAATCCGCTGACCCTTTCGCAGGGTAATAGGAACATCTAGATCTGAGGAACGAGTAGGTGATAAGGAATCAACGGACGAGAATGAAGGGTCGTCGGGAGTAAGCTAAAGAGCAGCTACTGGAGGAGAATCTAATTTGAACGAAGGTAAGTCAGAACCAAAGGAGCTGAGTCGATGAGTGTCTCGAGTATACACATGGCGGATATAAGGTGGAGGAGATGAGGATGGACAAGGAGACTAAGGTGTAGACATCTCAGACGGACGCTGATAGGACTCATAAACCAAAGTATCGTCATCCCCATCGACAGACACAGGCTGAGAGGACAAGGAAGATAGGCATCATCTCTTGTCCACAACTTAGCCTTCAATGGCTCCTTATCATCAATAGGACTTTCATCAATAAGGTGATTCTCTATTTCTATACCTTGAACAACAAATAGGACTAACTTCTTCCAATGAAAATAATTCTCACCATCCAAGTGTTGATCAACAAGCTTAATGGTGACAGGAATAACCTCAGAGAGACAACTGGCTTGGACTCACTACTTTTTGAAGTACTTGCCATAACAAATAACAGAGGAGGAAGAATCACCAACTAGCAAGGAATCTCATCATCACAAAGACGGGCTATTTCAATGCTCGTAATCTCAAACTACACATATTATCAAATGAGTTTGATAAACGTAAAAACAAAAGAGAATCAGCTGCGAAGACAGAAGAGAGAATGAACCGGTGCAATGAAGGGGACATTCTGCCCGGAGGAGAAGTCGTTGGCGTGTGGCGCCCACACATGGTAGGCCTGAGCAACGCGGGGCGGCGCGTGCAGCAGTGACAAGGAGAACGGCTAGGTCCCCGACGAGTGAATTGGTGCCCTCTACCACCCTAGGTGGTCAGACGTTAAGAAAATGAAAAATGGAGGCTCAACATACACACACACACATTAGCGGCAGCTGGCGCGGTGCATGAGTTGTGGGTGGCCGTCGGAGCGTCACCTACTGGTGGGTCAACCACCATGGTGGTCGCCGGCCTCTGGGCTTCACTGGACAATTGCCGCTTGATGGAAAGGTGTGGTGGTGTTGGTGGTGTGGTGGTGGTGGCTAATAAAGGCTGGCAGCTAGGGTTTTGGCTGGTGGGGGTGTGGCTGAGATGGGCTGTAGCGAGGGTTTTGAAGGATGGATTAAAAATGGCTCTGATACCATGTTACCAAAGTAAGGGAATAATGAGAAAGCATAACCCCTAAGTGAGGCTAGGTATTGTTTATATATATGGTGATATTGGGCTATACATTAAGTATCATGATGAAAACTAGCCCACTACTAAGACTAACTCAAGCCCAATACTAAATCTAACTTAATGCTCTCAACAATATGCAATGTAAAAGAAGAAACCCCCTTCCCTTCACCTTCTTCCTTCTGGTGAAAAATAGCTAGCTCTGATTTTTTTTTTTCTTCTTGGCGATATTTGATAAATTTCTTAGAAGAAAAACAATAGTACTCTGTTTCTTATGCCTGCTTTATATCATTTCAGCATTTTGGATGAGGTAAGTCCTTCAACTAAGTTTAAAGTTTCAGATGGAAGGAGGAAGAAAGGGGAAGGGAAAAAGAAATGAAACAGAAAGAGACTGTAAGTCTCCATTCTTGAATGAGGTGGGATGTGAACTCAGTATCGGCATAGGTGCTAGGCTCTCTTAAAGCATTGAGACCGCCCAACGCCAAGGCGCTAGGTTCTAGACTAGGTACTTGTCTGAGCAACATGAGGCAATGATTTTGCAAATAATTAGCATTCATCGCACCTAGCTATTAAAGTATAAAATAGTGAAAATTGCGAACTAGCAGTACAAGAAGAAATTGATTGTTGTAAGTTCCCTGTATCATCGTAGTTGAGCAAACTACTTGGGAGACCACCAGCTAGGTAATAGCATCAAATTCCAATTTTCCCTAATAGCTTTGAATGACAATGAGGATGGGTGGGTGGAAGATGAAAGTGAGAATTTTTAATCAAGAAAGTTGAGATCTTCCATTGAGTGTACTCGAAGCTTTTTGCTAGGAAATGTTTCCACCATTTTCTTGTAAGTTTGAACATAAAAAAAAATCAAGTACAGAAAGTATAAAAGAAAAAATGCTTGGAATACAGGAAGAAAGGAGGATGGAGAGAAACAGAGGTGTGCCCATCAGACACAGCAGGCAGGAGGGAGGGACTGGAACTGAAATAAAATAACAAAACAGAAATGCCAGATGTTGAAGAAAGGAAGAGATATTGAAGATGCTTCATCCCTCCATGTGTCTTCTCTGGTACAATCCGCACGAAAGACCCCAAGGATTTGTCCTTTTGAAGTCCTTCTAGCTCAAGTTACTTATGAGATATGGGTGAAAATTTCAGAGAATTCAAGATTTTAGTGCTCAGGTTAGAGGACTAGTTACGAAAATTAGAAGAACGAATTAGTTGAGCAGAACTATTTATAGGCTTGTGGTTGTGATTACCTCGTTGTCCATTACTAGCATGATCATTACCTAGTGAACATGCTGATAGTGCACATCAACGGGGTTCCCAGCGTGCCTAAAAATGACCCACCTAAAAGCCTCACCACTATCATCACCACCAACATGACCTCTTCCCACTAGGTGGGGTATGCCGCACGTATTCATAGGACACATGTAACAAAGATCCGACGAATATAGTATGCTGGTTGTTGACTACCTAATACGCGCTGCTCGCACCCAATCCGTAGATTACGTTTGAGCTAAAAATAGTAGTATATATAATAATATATAGCAATAGAAATAGCAATAAAGCCATACAAAAAATATCCAGCGTATGCTACTACCTATTACTAACTAATGGATAACCATGCATGGCAATGTACATATCAACATCAAGTCATCAACGAAGATCATTTATGTAAACACCAAAAGCCTCGAAGACTCGATCTCAACCCCTTCTGCTACTCTAATCATGGCTACTGCTCACCGAGTGGGGTCGGCCATATTTATCTTCCTTCTCCACTCCGTCCGATGTAAAACATCTTCTCTAATGAGTTACAACATGTCAAGGTATGTATGGATTATCTCATCCCAAGTCTTCTTTGATTGTCCCCTATTTCTCCTTCCTTTCAATACGATGGACTTTACCCTCTTGATTGGCTTATCTAGCGGTTTCCTTCATAAGTAACCTGCCAGCGTAGACACTCATTCCTCATCTTATTAACCAACGATGTTACCCCAATTTGCCGACGGATCTCCTCATTTTTTATTCTCTCACTACGAGTAACTCCACACATCCACCTCAACATACGCATTTCTGTCTCCGTCACTCTCTGTGCGTAACTCTTCAACCAACATTCTATCTCATACAACAAGGCAAGTCGAATAACGGTTCGATAAAATCTACCCTTCAGCTTTAAAGGTACTTGTCTATCAGATAGAACACCACCTGAGGCGGCTCTCTATTTTTGCCAACCCGTCTGAATCCTGTGGGTGAAATCCGCGTCAATCTCTCCATCTTGTATAAGTGATCCTAAGTACCTACACTTGTTCGTCCTAATAACACTCCATCCATCCACCATCACTGGGGGCATCCTGCCCCTTCCCTTTAAAAGCGCACTACATATACTCGGTCTTACTCCTACTAATTCAGAGTCCTTTACCCTCCAAAGCCACCGTCCACTGTCGTAGCTTTTCTTCTACACCGCCATGAGTTTTATTCATCAAAACAATGTCATCCGTAAAAAGCATACACCAGGGTGCATCCTCACTCACATCTCTCGTGAGCTCGTCTAAAATTGTTACAAAGAAGCATGAGCTCAGTGCTGACTCTTGAGGTACACCTACGATGACTGGGAAGGCATGTCAACCCTCCACTTGTCCTGACACACGCCGTCACCTCCGCATACATATCCTTATTGACATCGATATATATAGTTCTAAAAAGCGTTAGGTGCTAGTCGGGCGGCCGAGAGGAGCCTAGTGTCTAGCGGGATTAATCGCGGCCTAGAGATTAGACCTTTTTTTATTTTTTTAATAATATTTTTCTTCCCGTCCCTCAAAATGTGAGTAAGTATAACAAAGTAAACACACCAAAGTAGAACAAGTTAAAAGAATTGAGAATTTAATCCATAACAAACCTTAAAAAAAATAGACGGAGAAATTAAATAGTACCAACGAAAAATTGATAGTGATTAGTTAACTACTTAGCCGATTCATATATATATATATATATATTCACCAATTCACTAAACCATTCATTTGCAGAGTGTAATGCAAATGTGATATGTCCAAGTTTAGGATTTCTACTATCTGTAGGGTGCAGATGAATATGTTGGCTAGATACACACTGAATGAATGTTCTTACAAAGCAGATGAAGGAGCTATGCTCTTAGGCCCTGATTGGATGCAACATATACAAGGGGTATATGTATATCCTCCTATATATGTTGTAAAAAAAAAAATTTTACACCATTTGCCAAACAAAAGATATGGAGGAGAAGGTGTATAAAATAACTGTTTAAGGTATATTAACTTTCGCTAGGTCTGAGACCAGCGAAAGCTAATACGCCTTAAACAGTGAATTGTTTCTCTCTGCTTTTTACAATGGACCCACCTTATCTCCCTTCTATATTACCAAATCACTTTTTTGACACCTTAATCCTCTTTCTATAAACATCACATCAATGAGACCCACCCTCCAAACATAATACACTCTCTATATCTTATCTCCCTTTCATAATTAATACACCTTATCTTATACACCATCCAATCGACTCCTTATTGTGGTGCCATGGGTCAAAATGCAAATTCATGTGACCAACCAAGGGAATTTAATTAGAAGTTAGGTTTTAGATTAATTAAATAGATTTATATTAGGTTAATTAGGGTTTATTTTCAAGTCTAGGCCCACCTAGGCGCTAGGGCCGCCTAGAACCGCGCCTAGGCCTTAATCTAGGTGGATTTTTTAGAACAGTGTGACGATATATTTCTTACTCACTTCCTTCTTCTGTAACACCCACCAAACTACTTCTCTTTACACACAATAGTACATCACTACGTCTTCTCAAGGTCTGTTCTCTTCTCCCTAAACTTTGACACCATACCACGCATTAGGTGAATGACCTCCACAGTAGAACGCCCTGGCATAAACCCAAATTGATTTTTAGTTACTCTAGTTTCCTTACGCAACCTCCAATCGAAAATTGTTGTTGCACAAGGATCATTGTTGTGGCATCATGGAAGCAAGGAGTTGCGCATGATATAGACCATGTGCCCTTTGATACCTAATTTCTGTTCTTGAAATCCATAAATGATTATACTACTTGTGTTTGCCTATTTTTACCTGGAAATAAAAAAATATAATTACTTGAAAAATTATTGGCATCCGTTTAAGTAATAAAATAATTAAATGCAAAGTTTACTAATTTTGTTTACCTAATTTAAATTTGTTTCATATATGAAACTTTACATAAAAATATTGCGAGAATTTATTCAACATGTCATGTTGTGAGTGAAGATATGCGAGAGAATAAAATGAGAAGGCACAAACCCTAGAAGGGATTGCTCACATTATTTGTAAACTCATAACGGATTACAGGCCGTTATACTATTCCTAATACAAAAGTAGCCCAAGTAACTCACAACACTCTCCCTCAAATTGGAGCATAGATATTAATCATGCCCAATTTGTTACAAATAAATTCAACGTGACTTTGTGCAAGAGCTTTAATGAGGATATCTCCAAGCTACTAACTCATCCTAACATGATGCAAACTAATATCCCCGCTCTTCAGCTTCTCTCTAACGAAATTACAGTCAATCTCAATATGTTTAGTTCGTTCATAAAAGACTGGATTCGACATAATGCGAATAGTAGGCTGATTGTCACACTACAACTGAATAGGCTAAGATACCAGATTTCTCAACTCTTTAAACAACTGATAATGATAGGTAACATTTCTAGTCGATTGTGCTACAACACGATACTTAGACTCTGCACTGGACTTGGCAACAACTGCCACTGATTGCTTCTTACTCTTTTAAAAAATCTGATTACTACCAAGAAAGACACAATTCCCGATAGTAGATCTCCCGATCAAAAGGTGAGCCAGCCCGATCGGCATCAGAAAAACCTTCTATACGTCGACGACCGTGATCATTATAGAGTAAACCCTGGGCAAGATGTCCCTTGATATTCTTAGGGATATGCAAGGCTGCTTACTAATGAGAAACATGGGGATCAGACATAAACTATTGACTAACTATGCTCACAAAGAAAGAAATATCCGAATAAGTGATGGTGAGATAATTCAATTTACCAACCAATGGTCGGTACCTATAAAGATCACCATACATTTCACCATCTTCCGGGGTAGGCTTCACTCCAAGCACCATAGGAGTATCACTAGACCTTGCACCCACCATTCCAATATCTCGGAGCAAGTCGAGAGTGTGCTTTTGTTGGGATAAAAATATACTCCGCCTGCAGCGAGCTACTTCAATCCCCAAGAAATATCTTAGATCCTCAAGATCTTTAGTTTGAAAATGACTCTAAAGAACGCTCTTCAGAGAAGCAACACATGCACAATCACTCACAGTCACAATAATATCATCCACATTCTCAAGTAGAATATAACCAGCGTTAGAGTGCCAATAAAATACTAAGTAATCCTTCGCTGACTGTTGTAGAATAAACTCTAGTACCATAGAACTAAACTATCCAAACCAAGCCCTTTGAAACTACTTTAGACCATACAAAGATTTCTTGAGGCGACAAACACACCCACACTCAAGACTTCCCCTGAGCAACAAATCTAGGTGGTTGCTTCACATATACTTCCTCAGCCAAATCACCATGAACAAAAGTATTTTTGACATCCAATTGATGTAAAGACTAACCAAAAGATGTCGCAAGTGAAATACAAAGATGTACCGAAACCAACAAGAGAGAACGTATCGGTGTAATCAATTCCTTAAACTTAAGCATAACACTTGACCACTAAACTGGCCTTGATCCAAGCAGTTGTGTTATCAGCGTTCATCTTTGATGGCATAAACTAGCTTTAGACCTAATAATTGTCTTGCCGGAAGGCAATAAAATCAGATCCCATGTCTGATTAGCCTCGAGGACCTCCATCTCCTCAACCATTGCCCGACACCATCCAGGAGAAGAAAGAGTCTCAGATAACATCTGAGGAATCAAAACAGAAACCAAGGTAGAAATAAAGGTCTGCAAATGAGAAAAGACACTAGCGTAAGATATGTGAGTAGACAACGGTTAAGTGATACAACTATGCTGTCCTTTCTGTGCAGGAAGATAGGATGATCTAGATCCGACGAGAGAGGTGTTGGAACAGATCATAGAGAATCAAGTCACAAGGATGGGAGTCTGGTAAGAGCTGGCTTAGGAGCAACTACGGGAAAAGAATCTAACATTGCCGGGGGAAGATCAGTGCTCGAGGAGGAACATGAGGCGATGACACCGATGGATGCTGAACAAGTTCGTAAACTAGGGTATCATCAGCTACTCCATAGAAAGACTATGACACCCAGACAGAAGAAGGGAAAGTAAAAAAGTAGACTCAACAAAAGTAACATCAGTACATACACAAAATCGACCTAAATCAGGAGAATAACACCTATACCCCTTTTGTGCACGAGAGTAACCCAACAAAATATATCGAAGGGATTGGGGATACTTATCGGAAAAAAGGGATTTAGGATCAAGTTGGTATGGTAAGAACGAATATCACGAACATAATAGGTACACCCAAAAACACATAATGAGAGCGGATGAAGCTGATGCAGAAAGGTGCCTGTAAATTGAACACGACTAGAAACCTCTACGCGAAGAACAGAGGGCATCATACGATTGATAAGGTATGTCGTATTCAAACTACCTCACTCCAAAATATCTTGGGCACCTTCATTTGGAACATAAGAGCTCGGGTCACTTTTAAAACATAACGATTTTTACGTTCGGCAATCCAATTTTGTGGTGGTACATCAAGACACGAAGATTCATGGACAATCCCATAGATGATCATAAAGATGTAAAGGAAGATGCGAAGTATTCGCAAGCATTATCACTTTTGAAAATGCGGATAGGAAGGTAAACTGTGTCTGTATCTTAGTATTTAAAGCAGTAAACATAGAGAATAGCTTAGAACATCAAATACAACCAGGTTATATATGAATATTCATCGACAAAGGAAACAAAATAACAAAAACCAACCTTTCACTCACAGGACATGAACCCCAAACATCATAATGAACTAACTCAAACGAAACAAAAATTTAGTTATTAACTCCAGACACATAAGACACTCTATAAACTGACAAGACTTGCAAAATAGGTCAGTCGAAGAATGAATCTCTGGACACAAATGCTTGAGACTAGAAAGTGATAAATGGCTAAGACCATATTGGAGATCTAAAACAACGACGAAGAAACTCAGACAAGTAATAGGAACATCAGTAGGTGACTCCGGCTCCAACACGTAGTGACCTTTTAACGTTCGTCATCCCCTACCAATAGTCTTCCTGATCAACAGATATGAAACTCACAATAATCACCAAAAAATACAGTACGACATTGATGAGTTTTAGTCAGGACACACATAATAAATTAAACAAAAGATCAGGTAAGTATAAAACAAAGGACAAAATAAAGTAGTAAGAGACATTGTCTCGATCCCCGTTACCGAAATATACGAGCCATTAACCACTCGAATATTAGAATATGAGGAAGTAAGAGAATAATCGCACAGTATACATATGGTACCACTCATATGAGCAAAAGCCCTCGAAATCCAATAATGAGCGGAAGCAGAAGGCTGAGGAGTGGACTCGAGGACTTGCTCATCACAATGAGAGATAGCTATAGAATCGATCCCACAGGGTGACATTAGCAAACTGACGGACAGAGGGCCGACCATGCAACTTAAAGCACCGATCACGGATATGGCCGGAGGCCTTATAATAGGAATAAACAAGTCGTCCATCAAGAGTGGTAGTGATACGAGCAGACAATTGGCTGTTAAGTTGGAAACAAGTCTCAAGAACGTGGTCCGGACGTTGACAATAGGTACAAAATTGTTAGGTGTCCCCACGACTATGGCCTCTCCCGCGTGACCTAGTAGAGCTAGCTAGAGCAACCTGATCAAATCACCACCATCATATACCGACTCAGATGAAGACCGTACAACTCGGTTGACCTAGAAAAGGCCTCTTCCAGTCAAGTCTACTTGTCAAAATTTGAGAACGAACAAAATCAAACCCAAGACAAGCCACTAAGAAAGGACATGATAGCTACCTGCACTCGCTGTTGACGCATAGTTGCTATGTGAGTGGAAATAAGCATTAGAATATTGAACTCCTCATATGTGTGCTTAAAAGACGCGAAGTAATCACCAAGTGAAGCATCCCCTATTGAGGACGAAAGTAGGACTGAGAAACATCATATAGCCGATTTATGTCGTCCTTCCTGGAATATAAAAGAGCTAAATACGTCCAAAGCTACTTTATTGTATCACAATGAGCAGCAACGACAACTATTCGCGGATCCATAGAATTAATCATGCGAGTATACAAATGAGCATCTGTTCATGCCCATGTCGTGGCCTTGCCCTGGCCTAATTAGAAGCCTGCTTGACACTAGGATTAGACTTATCCAAATGTTCATCTAATTCCATATCACAGATAGAAATGAGGACCGGTTTACGCCACAAGAAATAATTACTACCATCAGTTAATTTTGATAGTTGGAATAACCTCCTATGGAACAAAGATGGTAGCCTGGGACAACCGCCGAGGGAACAGAATGAACCTTTTTAGTCATATATAATCAAGACATAAAACCCAACATGCAATGAATCAGAACAATAAACAAACCACACCAACAAGAATGCCACACACCAAACCACAAATGGGGATGTAACACCGCAAACCAACAAATCAAGCGACCACAAGCACCATACTTGACAACACCTCCAATTAAAGCAGAAAACAAGCAGTAAAGCAAGAAGTAATTGAGCAAAACCTTGGTAATGAATAGCCCAAACGCAAGGAGAAAGAACACAACCAAATGTAAGTAGAACAAGGCAAAACCTAACCAAATTGGTTCAATATGAGCAAGTGACAGAAGGAATAAAGAACCAGGGCGACGAGAGGGAGATTTTGTCTTAAGGAAGCGGCTCACGACGGGTAGGGGCGGCGTGTGAGGATGGTCACGGCACGTGCAAGCGCTTGCGGTGGCTGGCGGCGAAGCGGCTTGAACGGGTTCAAAATTTCTTCTGCGCTCGAAATTTTGCACGAAATTTTTCCCGACCCCTCACAGTCCTCCTCCCACTCCCCTTCTCCCTCCTCCCTGTCCCCTCTACAACCCTATACACTCAAGCGACCATATCGGGCCGCTTAGAAAGGCGACGCAACACGCTCTACAACCCTATACACTCAGTTGTCAAAGATAAGTCCTCTTCTTTGCATTAATTTTTCTGTGTGGCATGTTGTTTTCCAACCTGTTACCAAAGATTACCGGCCATGTCGGTTTTTTTAGATCAACATCAGTACTGTAAGAGCTTATACCATAACATATTGGCCCGTATGGTCTATAAGGAACCATTTAGAAAAAAAAGATATCCTTTTTGGTGAATATTGCATCGGTACTCCCAAAACCTGATTGACACCAGCCTATATGATGCGTATCAGCTGATAATTAGTTCCATGAGTCTCATGCAACCACCATGGTGCATGTAATTAACTAGCTCTCCAAATGGCAGAGGGTGAGGTCCATGTAACCATGTTCACACTAGAAAGGGGTACCATTACCTTTGTTTAGTTTTGTTGATTGGGTGGGTGAGTGGATGTGTTTGGGAACGTCACGAACCAAAGAAGATATGAAATCAATGGTGACTGACAATTGCTTGTTTTCTTTTGCAATACCTCTTTTGCATTCTGTAGATTTTTCTGTCTCTTGTTGGAGACCCAGTGGACGTTCATTGGCCTTTGTTTCTTCTTTGAAGGTTTACTTATCCCCATTTTTGCTATCTCTAGATGCTTCTTTCTTTCTTGTTGGAGAATGGCTGGTTATTGGCCTTTGTTTCTTCTTTGAAGATGAACTTCTGATAACTTCCCACTGCTTTTGATATTGTATTCACTCTGTGTGGACATAACATTGTTTTATTAGCATATTGCCTTGGGGAAGTATGTGTACTAGTCTTGCTTTTGTTGAGGCTACAGGCTAAATGTTTTCTTCCTTGCAATAGTCTTGGAAAACAGCCCTCTTTTCTATAATTTTTTGTTTGGTGTCCTTGTAAACAAAGCAGTTCCTCACGTTTATGCATGTAATTTTGAATTCTGTTGTGCACAACATTGCATCCCTCACATTTGCTTATGAGCCAGTGCTTTCTAGAAGAGAGCCGCAAGTTAATGCGCCTGCCACCTCGTCAATCAACTGCTGAAGCTGATCTTATGGTCCCCTTTCAATTAGTAAGTCGGTAATGGTAACAAATAGTATATGCGAATTATTTTGCCTCTAGTCAATAACACACTTCATCCATGTTCTATCTTGTTGCTTAAATTTTGATTCACTAATTGCATTATGTATGCAAGTGTTCAGGAAGAAGCATGACTGAAGGTCTGACAGTATGATTGATTGAACAGTTGGATATAGATAAGGTCCTAGAAATATATTCGTGTTGCTTGTGAGAATAGCCAGATAAAGCTGCAAATTGGATAATTAGAACCCTGCCCCCCTTCCATGTCCAGACACCCTCATTCATCTGGTGCAATTGTGCTGCACGCCTAGGGGCACTGTTAAAGTAGATTGGACTGATTCATCCAAGCAAAGAAGTACCCATCTCTACATAAAAACTCAAATTTCCAAGCATACTATGATACTACTTGTCCAAACTATAGCAAAAATGGGCCAACTTGCTTCTTGGAGCAACATTATGCAAGATTTCAGAAACATGTCTTGGCACTATATTTGCTAGAATCCCCACAACTTTGGGTGTGCGGGGAAGACTTCATCGTGATTGCAATGGTGTGAGAGGGGCATAGATGTCAAAGGATGTGAACATGTCTGTTCTGACTGTAATTCTATGGGAAGGACAAGAGATCAACTATGGACGTGCCGACAAGGCACAACCTCTCAACAAGATCTGGATAATATACTTTTTTGCTACTTTAGGAAGTAATTTGCTTTATCAGATTTATGAATTAATTTGAGTCCCGTGGTGTGATGAGCAACAGATTTGGTTTACAGAATAATTTTGAATCCCATGGTGTGATAAGCAGCAGTTTTCCATTAAGTTCCCCATCGGTATTATGTGATTGTATTGCATGCTTGCTCCGATGGTTTCTTTCACAGAGAAAATCTAATAGGTATGCCAAAACCTGATCTTAATTTCATAGTGATATGACCATGGCTAACAGAATTGTTCAAAATGATGTTCAACTGACAAAGATTATCATTATGATACTTACATGTGCCTAAAAGTAATTTGGTTTGCGTAGCACTAGTTGTTAAACATGTTTTCATATGCCTGCTCTAAGTATATGGAAACTAATTAAGACTTGCATCATAGTTATTACTTTGTTTAGTATGGGTGTTCCTTCTCTTTCTCTCCTGTTGGTCTTATCCGTTGAAGGCTAATGTTATCATGAATTCAAAGGCCCCATGCTGAATTTCGTCTTATCTTTTTAGTCTCTTAAGATCTTCTTTTAGGATTATCTCATAAATACGGCATACCCTTCTGCCCTTACTTGTAATTTGACCTCCCTCTATAGCGGCTTTATACCATTGTCTTTTCCTGTAATATACCACTATTTCTCCCCTTTCGTTATGAGCTCATTGTTCACTTTTCCATGCAGGCTGCTGTGAAGACCATTAGTGATGAAGACAAATACTTCTCTAGAGTATCCTTGCGGTTAGTCGTGTTGTCTACTATCTTTGTCTTTGTGACATATGGTCTTTCTATTTTGTTGTTAGACCATATAACATTTCTGATTGTTTGCTCAATCATTGATAGCGTACCTGCCATAGGAGCCGTGGATAGAAAGTCGAGTGCTCTGCCATCAAATGCTTCTTCTGAGGCATCCCTTGATGGTTGGGATGGCATTGCTCTTGAATACTATATTGATTGGCCCTTGCAGTTGTTTTTCACACAAGAAGTGCTGTCCAAGTAAGATTTGTTCGCTGCTATTCATTTCTCTAAGATGGAAACAGTTTCACCATCATTATTGACCTTTAATTTCCTGTAAAGAAGTTGATCCATATTTGGTTATTTCCTGTGTACAAGTTGATTTATATGCATCATAATGCTTTAGGTACTGTCGAGTCTTTCAGTATCTGCTGAGACTCAAGAGGACACAGATGGAATTGGAGAAGTCATGGGCTTCAATGATGCATCAAGATCATTCAGATCTTTCTAAGCGTAGGATGGAAGGGTTAAAGGGCTTTGAAATTCAGAAGTGGAAGCAACACATTGGACCAATGTGGCATGTTAGAGAGCACATGGCCTTCTTGATCAGGAATCTTCAATTTTATATCCAGGTTACACAATGTTTCTAATGCTTAGTTATCCAGGTTACACAATGTTTCTAATGCTTAGTTATTCTGTATATATCCCTGTCAATGCTAATTATGCCGAAAGAAGTAATTCAAAGCTAGTGTATCTGGGTTGCTGATCTACTATGATATATCAATGATTTAGCAGATTTTGTTGACCAACCTGTGTATGGGTCGGGAAAAGCAAGACTGTATTCTATTCTCATTTCTTTTATTGGTGACTGTTGTATTCTTCTTTGTCTTTGAAGTAAGAGAGACTGTATTATTACATCCGTCAAAGATGAAAATACATATTTATGCCCTAAAACCCTAACGCAGACCACTTACTAAAATGCCTTGCTAAACACTCAACAACCTGCTTCCGGTTCAACATAGATCACGTAAAATCCATTCCATGGTTAGAATGATTATTTGTAACCAGTTGGTTACAAATCTGATTATTGTTTACAGAACGATATAAAAAAAATCCATTCCATATCGTTCCCCTGAACTATTGAGCAAAATTGGTTGTTGTTGCTTTAAAATTACCAAGAAACTTGGGGTTTGTCAGGGTAAAATATATTCTGCTCTTTCTTTGAAGCTCTGTGATGTTTACACCATAAAGTGGTAGGTTGAAGTCAATTGTTTAAAAATCCCAGTGGAACCTTAACCATAAAAGGGGTGGCAATATCCATTCCATGGTTAGTTGAAAAAAAAAATCTAATGATTATGTGAAATAAAATCTTATTTGAGTTCCTAGAAATGGATTCTTGAACAGTAATTACTTTTCGTGGTCCCCTTTTAAGTTGTAATCAATCACTGGCCATTCTTTTAGAAGTTGCATTTGACTTACTGCAACCATTATCTGGGATATATTTTAGAGGTTTCCAGGTGAGGAAAATGAAGGCCATACACTAAAATCTTGGTATGGATATGTTTCATTTGAGTGCTCTTCTCTTGCTGCAGTGGATACCTTGGTTACTTGTTAAATTTCTTGTTTTGTGTTTGTTAAAAAGTTTATGAGCAGTTCTAGTTTGGCAAGGGTCTCTATGTGGTTAACCATCAAATACCTAGGAAGCTAATGCCTTCAAGGTGTGTGTCATGATTGGACCTTGACCACCTATTTAAGGTTTCATGGGAGCAATTGTTTTGTGTGTCAGGTAACCGACATCCAGTGCACTATATTTATCGGATCTTGTGTGCATGTGTCCTTTGCATTCGTATGGCCGATCCCACTTAGTGGGACGTGGTCGTGAAAATGATGATGATGGGAGCAATTGCTTTTTGCTGCCCATATCATCTTCCTTGTCGAATTAGTTCTGTATATTTTTATAGTGTCTTCTATTCATCACTTGGTTTTCTATCTTCTAGGTGGATGTGATAGAATCTCAATGGAATGTATTGCAAGCTCATATTGAAGACTCCCATGATTTTACCGAGCTAGTGAACTTCCATCAAGAGTACGTAATAATCATGGTTTATAGCACTTCCCTTTGGATTGTGGCTCTGCATTATACAACTCTAGGCCAGCTGTTGCATTTAGATCTGTGTACTTGTTTACTTCCTGAGATCCATGTATCTTAATGTCATGATAGTCAATATGGACTTTTTTCTTCAGCAGGTGCAATCTTCATTTTCATGCCTTGAAGAATGGATGCTCTTTTGCTACCCTTAAATAAAGGATGCTTATTACTAGGACTGCACATGGGTCAGATTGGCGAGATCAAGTCTAGATCCATGCTTTGCCTAACCCAAAAGACAATTTGACCCTAACTAGCTGATAGACTGGCTTACCCAACCCAATCCATTGGATCTGGTTCTTTTTTGTTTGGATATTACCCAAACATTTCTTTTGGGTTGTCAGACAATCCAATCAATTGACAGGCAATCTGAATTATTAGGAGACGAAAAGAAAATGAAATAAAAATGTAATGGAATGAATGACAGTATCTTCTATATTTCTATGAAAGCTCAAGTGCTGGTAATAGTGAATTAGCAATAATTCATTAATTCATTACCTATGTATTGATATTCCTCCACGTCGATAATATGCCTGACATCCTAGTGTGGTTATTTTCTATTTCCTAATCTGAAACAAATTTCATGTCTGGAGGTTGGAATTTTTGTACTTTAGCTACTTCTTTAGGACTATTCCATTTACCTTTCTAGGATTATTCCATATTTCTTACTTTTATGTATTTTCACTAGAGGTTGCTGATACCTTCGACACGGTGAGCACTATACTCTCTTGATTTAGTTAAAAATATACATCAACAATTTTTCGTATAATTAATATTGATACAAAATTGTATAATATAATCTAAGGAGTGGATAATGACTGGATATGCTGTAGATTAAAAAATTTAAAATTATATCAATATTAGTCTTATTTAGATAACCTTTATAAAAAATTTAAAAATTTAACAATAACTTTTATTAAAAATATTATTAATATATACGGTAGGTTGTTAGAAAGATAAAGATAAAATTTAAATAGGTTTATAGATTTGTAAGTTTGTGATGTGATGTTTATAGGTGTATGATGTAATGTTTATAGGAAAGTTGTGTTTTGTAATATAGATGGTTTTATGTTAACGCCAAATGTGTAAT